>JASAND010011837.1:0-26745 GCA_030248195.1 Trissonchulus latispiculum
TATCCCTTAACTGACGTAAAATTTTCTTGTGTCGCTTCAAACGGCGCAAATCCTTTGACGGAAGCATAACATTCCCTGATAGTACATTTTCAATACAGTCACATATAGTTTTTATTAACTCAGGATTTGCGTTTTCAATAATTCCACGCCGCTGCTTGGAATTACACTTACAGAGGACTTTTAGATAGTCAACTTGCTTTTCAAATCGTTTTGCCATTTCGACTGTCTTACTGCTACCATTGTTAATGAATGATAATAGTTTTTATGTACTTTTCAGTTTATAGATTCCATTAGGTTCGTTTGGAAATATTGTTGATCGTAGTCGGAAATCATCTGGAGTGTTTTGATCCAAGTCAATTAGTAGATAGCCATGAGGTTTAATGGTGGCATGATTATAGACTTGCATGAATCCGTCAACTTTACCAGGGAACATTTGCTTAGCCAGGTTAATAGGAGTTAGTTTATCAGCAGGATTCTTCATTAATACTATATACTGAGCATTTATTCTGCTAGTTCTCTTTTTATCATAGAAGAAATCTTGAGTAATGTGAACTACACTACAGGACCAGTGGTGACACCCTCTTGTAAACAGTTCAACGAGTTTGGAGTTTCTTTGCACTTCAGTCATTAAATCATCAAGCACTATTAAAGTGGGTTTACCTGTTTTTAATTCATCTAAACTAGGTATCCCATTATGAAACTCAACATCTGATAGACTGTCATAAGCTTCTTGCCATTCGGAATAACACCACAGGATCCGCTGTGGAGGGGGAGTAATCATTTCATTAGAAAAATGTATAAGTTTGGATACAAAGGTTGTTTTACCTGCTTTTGTAGGTGCAGCTACAATACAGGTAAAAGGGTGTTGAAATTTAAGAAAAGGTGTGCTTATTGTGATCATTCTTATACAGTCTGTGCAAAGAAAATTTAGTTAACTAAGCTGATATTAACAAGCATAGTCCTTTTATTGAATTAACTCAACTTAGGTCGATGTGCATGTGATCGAATACCACATACTTTTATTACTCAAAGCTTGCAACACAAGAACAGTACAAAAGCAAAAATACATAAACACGTAACTTAAATTTCATTATATAATGCAAAAGCAGGAGCTATAGCTGTTAAAATCCATTAGTTTTCGTTTTTTATTTCATCACGAATTTTCATTAGAATTTCTCCAAGCTTGTTCATGCCCACCCAGTGAGTAGGATCATTTATGGTAGGCTCACTGATGTCCATGCCTGTGGCCCAATAGGAGTCATACTTGGTGGCCTCTCCGATGATGTCGCACTCAGTTTCCAGTAGCATCTTTTCAATATCTGGATGCTGTCGCACTTTCTCCTTCACCGCAAATGTCATGACGCTTTCCGCTATCCTCATCCACCATTCTTCATTGTAGCCTTCAACAGCTTTTCCAAGCTGTTTAGCAATGGACGGTGACCATGTATTCAGTATCTTCCAATACGTTTTCCAATCATTGAAATGCTTTGCCTTAGCTACTTGGTAGTATTGTTCAACAGTACGATATACAACACCTTCAATTGTAAATGGTGCCCGATAAAATGAGCTAAAAGGGTGCCAACCAGAGTAAAATAGAGCAATTTGTCTGCCGTCAATTGATTTTATTCTTTTCATACATTTTGGACGTTCCGTACTTGGAATATCCTTCTGCATTAAATCAAGATGAACCTTTTTATGATTCCTTAAACTTCTTATAGTTTTAAAGGATTGTCCACAACAACTATGCGTTTCTTTGTTTTCATGTTGCTGCAGATAATGCTGCCTTCGCTCACTAGCTTTAGCAAACGTTTCGGTACAATATTCACATTTAAAGAGAGCCATAGCGAACAACCAACCACATGCAAAAGCGAATAATGAAACTGTCTAAAGAAATTTTGTTTATATATATTTCAGTCACGCACGATGACTTATGTTTTTTATTTTATGACACGCTATATTTTTCAGAAGGTTGTAAATTTTGAAGGTAATTTGTAGTATGAACTATTGTCACGCAATACAATGACTCAGACATTTTGATCAACAACAATCACAACACAATACATTCACATTAATATAACAATTTAACACAAAAATACATGAACAAATGAAGGACATGAACATACAAATCAGTCAAAAATATCTTTCAAATCATGTATATAACCTTTTTGCCGCATCAAATACATTACTAGCACCTTATCATTAAAGCTACTTTGCCGATAAAAAGTCATTAAAGCTTGCACAAAATTTGTCAGAAAAAGAGACAGTAGAACAGCTAGCCAGAGTAAGCAGATCAAATAGTATTTCCAGAAATATATATTATATAGTAAAACACAAGAAATATTGTAGTAGTTGTTCATGCCAGTCCCTTTATACATAATATTACAATCAATTCTTTCTGGGAAAACTGACTTTTCTGTAGAAAGATTGTTAGAAAGTATTGGTAGAAGCAGATAAAGAATAACTCCAAATTGAACGGCTATTATAAGAGCTGTAAGAATTTTAAACGTGACCCAAATTAACATGGTTATTCTTGTGGATTCTAGTCTATCCAACACATCACATTGCCTAAAATTTTGAACATGTCTACAAATACTAATTATTTTTCTTTCCCCACATAAGTGCCACAATATGCAAGGACAATACATACAAATAGCTTGCAGCATTAAAATAAACCCAACGTATGGGTATATGTAAATATTACTTTTGGAATCGTATTCATCTTCAAACGCTGGACCTTTGAAATAACAAGTATGGGAAAAATACGTAGCGGTTATTGCATTAGTGTGCTGATGAGGAACTTGACAAACAATGGAATCACCAACTTTTTGACCAGTCAGTACTACAGCTGCAGAGACCGCCAAGACAGGAACTGTTAGCCTGATAACCAAAATATCAAACCAATCGAGCAACTCTGTATCATTAATACTAACCCATTTTGTCCATGTGGATATTCTGCTAGCAGAAAATAGCATTGTGCGACTCGTTGATATTAAAGAAAAGATCAAATGGCAGTGGTTTCTGTTATGAGTCAGAGCGATCTCGCTTCGTGAGATCAGTCACGCACGACATTCACGCAATAATGCGGTATCATACTGTCTGTATGAGTCAGAGCGTCCTCTCTGCGTGGGCACGCGCACGCAAGACAATCATGATATGCCGATGTATCATAATTGCCGACATGAGTCAGTGCTACCTCGCTGCATGAGCACGTGCACGCAAGACAGTCATGCACTGTCGCTGTACTGAACAGAAACAGTGAGCGTGTGAATGAATCAGGTAATGTTATCAAATTTTAGAGCATTTAGACCTGATAAATCTTCAGCAAATCATTTCGTGTTATAGTAATCGGCCCAATTGTTGCAAACATAACTTGCTGCTCATCCACCAGGCACAATTGCAAATCAAACCGTTCGGCAATATAAGGACATAGAAGACTGTTTGTCTCCGCTAAAGGACAATCCTTAGCGTTGAAGCAGTGCCATAGAAACTGTTGTATCTGATGAAATTGTTTCAAAGAATACACTCTACGTAGATTGTCTTGCTTGATTCCCACCATCCCGTCAGGTAACAATTCTACAGTAATAGATTTGTAGGTGCTGTTGTTTTCTGTCTCAGTCAGAACATTTCTGTTCTCAACACAAAACAATATTAAAACGGTGAGACTAGCCATAAAAGTTAGAACTATTACTCCACAAATAGCATACACCGTGCACTTACTTCGAATGATTCCGTGTTTCTCTACTTTGCAGTCCATTTTGCTACCTTCAACTTGTGGAGAGATGTTTCTCAGTCCGCAGCTTTATATTGATTTTGCTTACATGAAGTAAGCTTATTTGAATCAGCAGCTAGCATAAATGATTCGTTACTTGAAACAATAAAAAACCATGTTTTTTAAAATGTCGTAAGCAGTTCTTGCTAAAAGCAACATTCCTATGGCTCACTAGCAAACATGAATCAAATGGTAATGGAATGTACTGAATCAAATGGCATTGGCAAAACGTTAAAGCAATTTTAGAGGTAGTGCCAAGTTTCGTACTGTAGCAAAGAATATTTCATAAATTAAACACTTAATCCAATAAGCGAATCCGTGGTCCTATCTATGCATGAGTCACACACATCACTATTTAGAGGTTTTAGTGTAGTGGGCGGGAACAGCTTCCTAAAACTTTTGAAAGTGGCTTTGCATAACCTACGCGCATGTGTTAAATGTTTTCAAATTATTAATTTAAGGGTGTGCTTGAAAACTTTTCGGAGGTAATTTATTTTTTGCTTGCACGCAAAGTATGAGTCATACTAACTTATTTAAAGAGAAATAATAAAAGATTTTATCAGTGCTGAACGTTGCTTCTTAGCGTCATGTCGCGTTTTCCTTGCAAGCTCTGCCACAAGCTGTTCACAAGAAAAAACAATTTGAAACAGCATGTGCGGGAAGTACATGAGTTGCGCAGAAACCATCAGTGTCGAATATGCGGAAAAACGTTTTCTCGACAATGTAATTTAAGGGAGCATGAGCTGACTCATACCTGCGTTAGAGTTTTCTCACCAAGTCGACCACAACTAAGGGAAGGAGACACTGGTATTACTTTCGCTTCCAGTGACAATAACCGTTACCACAACATTCGAACATTCACACTGGAATCTGTTTTCTACTGGATTGATTTATGGAAAATGTATCAAAAAAGCAAAGCCCCTCTAAAATCAACCTTAAGCCGAACATTGAACGAGTTGGGTTGCCTTAAATTTGACTTGATATTATTAGTGACTTTCGAAAAAGCGACTGATCCAGACGAGACAATTTCATGTTATTTTCATAGCAAGGTTCATCGTATCGTTAACACCCGAGAAATAAAAGGCGCAATCTTGAGTGCATTCAAAAATTTGAATAAAAAAGTCGAAGAGTTCATGGAAAGAGGAAGTGGCTGGATCATACAGTCAATTGATAACCTAGATTTGCACGTATCAAAATTTGAACCAGTGAATGGGAACTCATTCCTAACATTACCACATAAACTGCAGGCTAAGAAGTGTATAGTCAACGTGAAGAATCGAGATAATAGATGTTTCATGTGGAGCATATTAGCTGCGATTTATCCACAGACGAGAGATGCTGAACGCGTATCAAAATATGTATCACATATAAATGAACTGGACTTTAGTGGTATTGACTTTCCAGTTAAACTGATAGATATTCCAAAGTTTGAAGATCTTAATAACTTATCGATTAACGTTTACGGTTACGACAAGCAGCTATCAATTTTACATATATCTAAAAAACAAGCGGCCCGACGAATTAGTTTGCTGCTACTTGATAATCAACATTACTGCCTGCTCAAGGATCCTGACAGGTTCTTCCGTAGAGAAACTAAGCATCATGGTAAGAAGTTTCAATGCCATTATTGCTTATGTGTTTTTAACTCAAAAGCAAAAAGAGACGGTCACATGGAAACTTGTGAATATCCCAATCTTGAAAAGGTAGAAATGCCTGAAGAGAAATGGTTGAAATTTAAAAATTTTCATAAAATGCAGCGGCAGCCATATGTTATTTATGCCGACTTTGAATGTCTTTTGGAAAAGATTTCGACATGTGATCCAAGTCCAAAACATTCATTTACCACTAAATACCAGCGTCATACACCTTGTGGTTATGCTGCGGTGGAGGTGTTTGGCTGTTGCTACGATACTCAAAAACTAGGAAGAGTCGATGTGTATAGAGGAGAAACTGCGGTGGAAAGATTTTTAGATACCGTCCTTAAGTGGAGTAAGGATTTTCAGATGATGTATGATAAACCAGAAGGTCCAAAAATGTCACAGCAAGATTGGTGGCACTACTGGTGTAGTAAAAAATGCAATATTTGTGATGACGACTTGGATGAAGACCGCGTCCTAGAGCACTGTCATTTCTGTGGTGCTTACAGAGGGGTTGCCCATAATGTATGTAACCTCAAATTCAGGTCAGCTAGGGATGTTGTTGTTGTGCTTCACAATCTCAGACGCTACGATGGCCACTTAATTCTAAATAAGTTAGGTTCTGCTTTGAAGAAAATTAAAGGAGGAAACGTCTCCGTAATACCAAAAGGATTTGATGATTATCTAACCTTGTCAATTGATTTAAAGTATACGAAAAAATGGTGGCATATAAAATTCATCGACAGCTATCAGTTTATGGCAGCATCATTGTCTCAGCTTGCTAGCAATCTAAGGGACAAAGGTGAAGACAAGTTTACATTAACATCTAGCCATTTTCCTTCTTGCCAACTCTCTTACGTGTTAAGAAAAGGTTATCCCTACGACTACATGGATTCGTGGGATAGATTTAATGAAACCTCACTTCCACCAAAAGAGTCATTTACAAACACTTTAACTGGTCATGAGATTTCTGACTTGGACTACCAGCACGCTCAAACTGTTTGGAGAATTTTTAACCTTACTACTCTAGGCGACTACCATGATCTATACCTAAAAACAGATGTACTACTGTTAGGAGACGTTTTTGAAAATTTCCGTTATTTCTGCCTTTACAACTATAAGTTAGATCCGGCTCATTATTTCACCTCTCCATCATTTTCCTGGGATGCTTGTCTTAAAATGACAAAGGTTGAATTAGAGCTGTTGCAGGATCCAGAAATGTACAGTTTCCTGGAAAAGGGTATCCGTGGTGGCGTATCTGTGATCAGTCATAGATACGCCAGGGCAAACAATCCGTTCGTTCCCGAATTTGATACCAACAAACCTATTACTTGGATAACTTACTTGGATGCTAATAATCTTTACGGTTGGACTATGGCAGAATATTTGCCTGTAAGTAACTTTCACTGGATCGATAAAAACATAGAGGTGAAGGACATCCTTGACAATTGTACAACTGGGTACATTTTAGAGGTAGATTTAGAGTATCCCTCCGGTCTACATAGATGTCACAACGATTACCCCTTGGCGGTGGAGAAAATGGACATACTAGACGCCATGCTATCACCATACTCTCGTGACGCTAAAGAAAGATTAAATGCAAGTGGTGGCATAGTCAGAAAACTAGTACCAAATCTCTACAACAAAAGCCGATACATCCTGCATTATCGAAATTTGCAAATGTACCTCGAGTTGGGATTAAAACTAATAAAGATACATAGAATCCTTTCATTTCACCAAAGACCTTGGATGGCTCCTTACATAAACTTTAATACTCATAAAAGACAAAATGCCACAAATAGCTTTGAAAAAGACCTTTTTAAGCTGTTCAATAACAGTGTATTTGGCAAGACAATGGAGAATGTTCGCAAGTATATTGACATTAAACTAGTGTTTGCGGAGGAAAAAATGAAAAAGCTTACCAAAAGAAATGAATACTGTGGATTTAAGGTAATTGGGGATGGAGTTTGGGCAGTGAAAATGAAAAGAGCATCAGTTCAACTCAGTAAACCTATCTATGTGGGATTTACTGTTTTAGATCTTTCAAAGTGGCTTATGTATAATTTCCATTACAGCTACATCAAAGCTAACTACGGTGATAAAGCTATTTTGTTGATGACCGATACTGACAGTCTTGTATATTCTATCGAGACAAATGATGTATATGACGATATGAAAATCGATGCTGACATGTTTGATGCAAGTGATTTTCCAAAGAATCATAAATGTTTTGATTTGCGGAACAAAAAAGTTATGGGCAAGATGAAGGATGAAATGAATGGAAAAGTCATTTGGGAATTTGTTGGACTCCGATCCAAAATGTACAGTATTCTGGATAGTGATGGAATAGAAAAGAAAAGAGCTAAAGGAGTAAAAAAAGATGTGGTTTCTGGAAAACTTAAACATGAACTTTATAAAGAAACCTTATTCGGGGGATCTCAGCACCGACATTTAATGAGAAGCATCAGAAGCAGTGGTGGACATATTCACAGCATAGTTCAAAACAAAAAGAGTCTGAGTTCTTTTGATGACAAACGATTTATTTTAAATGACGGTTATTCCAGTTTTGCTTATGGTAATTGTATGATTATGAATTAAATATGTTAGTTTATCTTTACCTCCTTTACAACTTAATAATTTTATGCTACTGTTACGCATAGCAGCTACCAATTTATGTTATTACTTTGTGAGGCTAAGTGAGCCAAATGTTAAATGTAAACATAAACAGACATGGTCCACATATGATTGGATACTACACACTGGATACACTGGGTACACACTGCATGTTTGAAAGTGACTGTGTATTAATTCCCAACAATCGTTAAGAAACTAAGTACGAATTTTTAAGCTCAAACAATGATACGAAAACAGGACAGTTTTCAATTTAAGTAATAATGGCTTTTAAAATTTGTGATTGAAGTAAATTGAAGGTTTAAAACGCTGCATCCTTCTGTGAGAGATTGGCTGTTATAGAATTTCGCTTACAAGAAAACCAAATTATACTTATATACAAATTTAATAACGTAATAAATAACACCGTTTTACAATCATTCGAAGGAAAATATACCTTAAAAATTTCCTTACAACAGTTCTTATATTACCATTAGAACACCTTCTATGCAGCAGCATAACCCAATTGATTATATTACTGCAATCAATGATACCGTTAACAAGCTTTGTTAGCAGGACAACACAAAAACAGGTCCTTGCGTGATCCTCATTTGCGTAATGATCAGTTTGTGGCTTAGTAGTACTATATTTCATCAACTAGATCACGGAATTTTTCACAGCTGTTTAATTCATCATAAGACTAATTTGAAATCATGAAATCATCACTAGACTCATATGTCAATATATTCAGCAAGGCTTAAAATAGTACACATTTTTAATTAGCTTGTTGCTCATTATTTAAGCTGGGTTCAAGATATTGGTTGACAAAGGAGAGCATCAGCCTGAGTAGCAACATAATCTAATTCGGTACATATTCACGATGTTCTTTTCAAAGTCTATGCCATCCTTTAAAAATATGCAAGACGGCATCATCTTCTAAAGAGAAGAAGCAAATTTATAAGCGTGCTGATGCATTTAATTTAGATAAACGTTAGTTGTGATTAAATTATAATTAAACTGAGGTTAACTAAAAGAATAGCAGCTGCATTAAAAACCCGCCATTATGTTTGAAACTGCCTATTAAAGTTAGTTCATTTAATTCACGGCTAAGGCTTGGCACTATCTATAATTTTAGTTAATTTAATTTCAAGTTAATTAAGCTTTAAATAACATTAAGCAAATGCTACAAAATGGGCGTGCTGCTGCATTAAATGAGAAAGAAGAAGAAAGTCCTGCAATACTATCGTTTAACGTCAATTATGAATAAATTATACTTAAACAAAGATCAACTAAGAGAATAGCTGCTGCATTAAAAAGTAACACTACTAAATTTAGTTGATTTATTTCACATCTAAATTTTGACACTATCTAGTTAATTTAGTTAATCTAGTTCAAAGTTAATTATGCCTTTAATTAAAATTAAACAAAAGCTAAACAATGGGCGTGCTGCTGCGCCAGAACGCCCATTTTTTAGCTACTAAAATCTTCTCGAGCCGAGCCGAGCCGATCTCATTTTCTCGCGAGCCAAGCCGAGCCGAGCCGGAGATGTTCGGTTCGTCCTCTTCGCCCATTGTTTAGCGGGCCGGGCCAGTCTTTTCTGGCATATTCTTGGCAGCAGTCAATTATTTACCAAAGAGGCTTTATTTCTATTCTTCGTGTAACAAACATTTTGGGTCACCTGAAATTGAGCCACAGCCCGCCCGATTTCCAGACAGGGGTGCAACCATAATGCCAATTGAACCATGATGGAAAAGAAAAGGAAAAGGAGGACAGAAAAGAACAGAAAATGCTCTTTCGGCAAAGCAATTTGATCCACATTGGTTAGTTTTAAATTTCAGCAGTCACAAAAATCCTGGCGACTGAACTGAACTCTAAAAGATGGCATAATTAGAGTTGGGATCGGTTCCAATTTTCAAAACCGGTTCCGGTTCCGGTTCTAGCTTCCGGTTCCCGGTTCCAAGTACAAAATTCGTAGTTACATTTTAACATTATTTAATATTGGATGCAGGCCACAGGTGGACAAGGGGGGGAAAGGGGGGGGAAATTTCCCCCTCCTCGGCGAAGTCGCCCACAAGGGGTCGCGAAATTGCTCCCACAAGGGGTAAGAAAATTGGCCACAAGGGGTCAGAAAATTGCCCAAAAATTAGGTTTTACGACTAAAATTTCCAAAAATTTTCCGGCTTCGCCGGAATTTTTCACTTAAAATTACTATTTTTGGCTAAAAAACGTCCAAAAACCGCGTTTTGGCTAAAAATCGCTGTTTTTTGTTAAACAATTGCAAAAATCGCTTAAAAATCGCTTTTAAAAGTACCCCTAAGAAAAATCGCTCTCACAAGGGGTACCCAAATTTGCTTCCACAAGGGTCAGTGAAATTTGACCTCCCGTTCAGGTATGATGCAGGCTCCCAGCAAGGGTTATACAATCAAAATTATAAAGCAATATTGCAAAACAATTGGAATAGGTAATGCGATAATAACCAACTGGGTTTTTGTTTACTTTGAATTTTAAAGTTTTTGCCTTAGTTTGAGTTTGCTCCATTACAAATGCTGTTACTATATGCACAACATACATTAAAACTTGTAAAAAAATTAAAATTTTAGTATGGTCGAGCAGATTGTTTCGATAATTAACGGTGAGATTCTACTGTGCATCTACATGCAGACAGCCCCTTCTGAACAGAATCTTGTAAAACTGCACAACGTTTCAGTAAAACGTACTGAGAATTGAGATATACTGGAGCTTAAATTTTTTATTTCTTTAAAAAGAGTGTGTCTCTAAAGAAGCAAATAGTTTCCAAAAAATTTAAATGCATTTAAAATATTTAAAAGCTGAAAGCCAAATTGGAAAGAAGAACATCCTATTAAAGTTATATTTAACGAAGAAATATACACTCGCTTGATTAAACAAAATAGCTAACAGATTACTTCAACAGGCTGTTCATTACTTGAACTTTGATTGACTTTCGTCTCAGATGCCGATAGCTTAAAAATGAGAAATTAAGTACTCAAATTTCGAAGTTTTCTACTCCTGTAAAATTTACTACTTTACTACTTTTTTAAAAAATATTACTTCAATCTTGCTTGCTGACAACACCACCTTCCATTTACCAATTTTTTGAGAAGATATACTCAATTTCCGACTACATCCCATCGGGCTCTCATCTTCTCTATGAGGTTAATATTCAGATATGTAAGCTGGTTAAAGTTTTCAGTCGCGTCCGTATCGGTCACGTCTAAACGAAAGTGCCAGTGTTTCATCAATTACAATTGGAATTTTAGAACAGAAAATTTCAACAATTCGTTAAAATTAATTTAGAGACATTTTCACAACTGCATTTTGTGAGACACACAAAATTACTTAACAAAATTTGAAAAATCAGAAGCATAAAAACAAAAAATTACGAAATTCCAGAATAAAGGAAGTAGATTTTTCCCTTGCAATATTTTTCAAGTATGTTTAACATTTAATTTTTGTCTTAACTCAGATGGGATAATGTCACTAATGTTGAGTCAAAGAAATATTTGAAATTTCTCTTAATTCTATGCCTCGGCTTCAGCGAAAGCTGAAACGTGCCTCGATCACCTGAAAAGGGGAGTTTGTGTCACCTTCAGTGGAAGCTGAATCTATGTCGTTTCCAGTTTAGGCTCTAAATTTATTCTATGGACTTTCAGCTTCAGTTTCAGTGCCAATAATTGTACCTTCATTTCACGTTTAGTTAGAAATTCTTAATTATTATCTGTCTCATCCTACATATTTCGCCTTCAGGTCTAAATTTGTTTAGTTTCAGTTCAAACTTGATCTTTAGTTTCAATTTCAGTCACTAGTTTGAAAAAGCGAAATTTACAATTTACAAGTTTACAATAAAGCGAAATTGAATGAGTTGATACACCAGACTTTCAAAAACTACATTTCATTGAAAAGATACCAAGATACATAAGCTACGAAACACAGTCATTCATTCCTCATTTAGATTATAATTCGGCAGCAGCACTTGCAAAAGTTGTTATATAAAATGGAAAAGTTGTAGAAAGTAGAATGTTACCATTTTTTGGAGCTTTACGACCCAAGCATATGCTTTCTTTCCATATATGTTCTCTGTTTTTGCAACATCTAACCTTCTGCTGCAGCATAAAGCAGTGGTTGCTGCAAACGCAACAAATTCCAATTCCACAAAACAGCCGTGAAGCTGCGTCAAACTTAGCTTTAAGTCAAACCCAAGGTCCTAGCTAGCTTCTACGTGAGGAGAAAATCTATCTTGGCTAAATCTGTCTCTACGTATTTCATAGGGTCCCCTTGCAGTTCCCAGTGCTATTGCGTACGTTTGCAGGCATTCGCAGCACACGAGTCATTGCAGTTTGCACTATTGCAATTTCTGCACCTCTCTTGTTTCCTAACTGGCTATCCGCTCTCTGACGTTAAGTGGGTTACATAAACTTTGTTGCAGAGGTCCAGTAGGGGACATTTCATCCTACGAGCCCTGTTTTAAAATATTTTTAATGGATTAATTAATTAATTAATTTTGATATAATGATAAATTTTTCATTACATAGCTTTGGCCTTACTTATCGTTTTCGGAAACTTATTGGGTAATTGGGTATCGACTCACTGAGTATATTTAGTCAAACCAGTTTACCAAAGCGAAACAAAAAACTCAAATCAGGCGATATAAAGAGACAACTTGTTTCGGTAGGTTTTTCAATCAAATCGATCAATATAGAAATGGAAAGCAAAGAAAGCGTAGAAATTTAGATTTATCTTCTTTTTTGAAAAGGCATTTTTAGAATCCGTATGAAGCAGTCAATGCAGCCGATTTTTTGAGATTACGGTAGCTGATCCTGATATTTCAGAAGCAATGAATAGAAAGGATAAAAATAAGAATTAGACGAAAAAGGAATCTGATTTTTTCAGACAAATTTTATAAATTATAAAGAAATTTTTTTCAGCAACTCGAAAAATTGTTTTGTTTACAGAAGAGTCAACCAATGGTGAATATACAAAAAATAAACCAATTTGAACGCGTTCAACATTTTCCTTCACTTCTCACGTATTCTATTTTTATTTTATTTACTTTCTTCTGTTCCGTTTCCAACTTTCTTATGTTTGCTGAAATTCAAGGAATTTAAACCGTTTAACTGATTATTGAATTAACTTTAAATTTAAATAAATTAAATTACTAAATTCCGATCCGATCCGCTGTTCTGAGCCTCTCAGATTTACATATCAATTACCTTTTTTTGTGATGGTTGTAATCTAATTGTAAAGCTAAAGCGTTTCTATTCCTTAATTCGTATTATACATTTTAAACATATAAGCTTTGCCTCTGCAGTTTTGATGACAAATTTGTGAGCTCGACTTCCTACCGATCCTGTCAAACAAGAGAAGCCTTGCATACTTTAAAACCATTTCACACATTTTCATTTTCACATTTGTTGTTTCCTATTTTCAGTTCCTCTATTTTTCATTACATATCCATAACACAGTAAGCCACAGTTCAGCATGGATTCGATCAAGAAGAAGGTCCAGTCGATGCGAAATGACACCATGGCCGCCAACGAGCGCGCCGAACAGGCCGAGGGAAAGCTCAAGCAGCTGGAGGAGCAGCACGCAAAGGTGCCCAAATTAAATTTAATTCTAAATTTGGATTTTAAAATTTAAATATTTTAATAAAGTAACTGATGATCATCGAAGCTCTGTCATTCTATTGTATGCATTTATTTAATGTTTATAAACTTTAATTATATAGCTGCCTAAGCCTAAGAGAAATAGACATCTATAGTTGGTTCGTAAGGCATGAGAAGTTTGTGGTTGAATGAAAGTATTGCTGAATCTGGAGCTGAAGGTTAGCGGTTCGATCCCGGCTGGGCCCATTTTTAAATTTTTATCCTGATACTCTGTCAACGTCACACTTTTCTTCCTTTCTGTGTACAGTTTGACGGTCAGGCCAGTATTACGGTTGGTATCTAATTATAAGTTAGTTTTTCTTTTCTCGTTTCCACCCATTGTTTGAAGCATCAAATATGTGGATTATCTTATTAATTCTACACCCCCTCTTTTCAACGTCAAACAATTTTCGAGTTTTCAACAAAATTGGTTGTAACAACCTTCCACCAATGAAGCTTAAGCAGAGTGTAAAGTGCTGTTGATCCAGTTGACCTGTCAATATTTTAGTCCTAAATTATTGATTATTAAAATTAAATAATAATTAAATAATAATTAAGATTATTTAATTTTTGCATTGACCTGCAATATTGATTCTCCTGTTGCAGCTGGAAGAAGAGCTGAGAAACACACAGAAGAACATGGTAGCGACTGAGAATGAACTGGACAAGGTTCAGGAAGAACTGGCCACCATTCAGTCTCAGATCGACGAGAAAGAAGCCAAAGTTCAGGAGGTGAGTCAGAAGATAGGGAATTCATGTGATATATTATTATATTAATATATATTAATATTAATGCATTAATATAATTAATATTAATATAATATATTAATCTATATTAATATATTAATCAAGTCCACCTTTAGTATTGATCTCATTACGTCAAACTAATTAATTACCTACCTCTTATATGTGGTCTGGTGCACGTCTTAGGAAGGCTGAAAGTTTATGTGATGCAAGACTGGTTTATGAATTGCTTGTATTATATTTGTAGAGGCAATATAAGTCTATAAGCATAATAAGCTTATATAAATATTATATAAGCTAATATAGCTAATATAAGTCATGCTTAGCTACGTTTTACCTAAGTTCTGTTGTGTCGAACTAAAAATCGGGAGATTTGTTGAATTGGAAGAAAGCTGAATGTCTGCCTAAGGGTCTCGTATAGTGATGCTTCTGGCTCGGATCTTTTGCGTTCCCTCAGCCTTAACTCGTAATTTCTTTGACCAAAAAATTTTAAACTTTTAACAAATTTTAAAAATTCCAAATTTTAGTTTGGTAAGGGGAGACCAAGGTAAAACAAAAAATTTTGAAAACATTTGCTGAAAACTTGCATGCAGAGTTCTCAGGTGCATTGAGAACGAATCTAAACTCCATTTTTTATTCAGCTTTTCTTTACCTCAGTATATATAAGCTTACACGTTTAGCTTATGCTGATGTAACGAAAAGTTGAATCGAAAAACGAATTTGAGATTCGTGCTTTAAACATTTTTAAAAATTTTTCGTTTGGGATGTGCCCGAAACTTAAACGTTGTACGAAAATTTTAATACGTCCAGTCCAGTAAATAGTTACTACGAACCCATTTGCTGAAAAATACTATTTTTTATGCGTTCTTTACCATAAAGCATTTTAGCATTTTACCTTCTAGCATTTTACAGCTTGCCTTTGACAAAGACAGCGTTTTTGCCAAGTCCGTTTTTAAGGGCACACTGCAGTCTTGTTTTAGGATCCACATAACTGTGCAAGAGTAACCCTTGTACCCAACTATTTAAAGCAGTACTAGACAGTAGAGACCTTCACGGGCCTGAATTTTCAGGCCCGGCCCGGCCCGGCCCGTAAAAAACTCTGCTCGGCCCGGCCCGTTCCGGCCCGTTCAAAAAATTTTCAATCTCGGCCCGGCCCGGCCCGGCCCGCTCAAAGTCAGGCCCGGCCCGGCCCGGCCCGTAAGCTAAAAAGTCAAGCCCGGCCCGGCCCGAGCCCGTTTTTGCTAAATTTTTGCATTTGCCAGAAACATTGTTCAAAATTTCAAAAAATTTTTTGTCATGGCAGAGAATATTTTTAGTCACTTTCCCAGTAGGTATGTATATATTTATTTACTGCACAGTCAACGCTTCAGCTCATTCTGTTCAGAGAATTAATAGTTCCTCAATTTCGTTGATTCAAGTAGCCAAGGCTCAAACTAAATAAGAATTCTTGTCAAATATTAAAAATAAACATTATATTTCAAATCTTAATGGATGAGCAAAAGATATATAAAGATTAAAAAATTACGCACAAGTAAGCTACGTACCTGTACATAGGGAAGAGCTAAAACAGCTTGAAGAACTAAATAAAAATAATTAGATCGAAATAAATAGCCAAAGAGGTACTAAATTCATTTTGGAAGCGACTAAAATTTCCAGAAAAAAGTCCAAAAATTGGGAAATGAAACTCATACAAATCAGACAAAACTTTGTGTATAACTGAAAAGAATAGGCCCGGCCCGAAGCCCGGCCCGCTCCAGCACTCGGCCCGGCCCGGCCCGGCCCGCATCCAATTTTTTCCTCCCTCGGCCCGGCCCGGCCCGGCCCGTTCTACCTTAGGCCCGGCCCGGCCCGGCCCGCGGGCCGGGCGGGCCGGGCCGGGCCGGGCCTGCGGGCCTGAGTGAAGGTCTCTACTAGACAGGAAGGTTTGAAACGAACACGGAAGGAAGGGTTCAGCAGAAAAAGTTAAGGCTTATAAAAACTAAAATACAAATTCCTGGACACCTAAAAGACTATTTCAAAACGTATATAGAATTCGTATAGACGAAAAATTGGTGCAAGACTTTTGAGCACATCTCTTTCCCCTTGTTCCCCCGTACCAAACTAAAATTCAAAATTATTTAAACTTTAAAATTTTTGAATTTTTAACTTCATCAGTCCCCCGTCTGCACCAAACGTGTGCTGGGGTGGGGGGGTTTCCCCCCCCCCCCCCACGCCCCCAGACCTGAGCTCACCCCCCAAAGGGGTCCCTCACCCCCCCAAGAATCCGGATGTCCCCCCCCCAAATTTCCTCTCCTGCACATTCTGGTAGTGCACCCATCCAAAATTGCAAAATTATTGATCAAAGAAATCAAAAGATCCTCAGGCACTGAAGTGAAACTGAAACTAGACAGATTGCACAGGTTTCAGTTTCAGTTACTGAACTAGTACAACTACCGGTGTTTACTTTGTTTCAAAACTTAATCAATCGGACTGAAATCTGGCACGTTTGTTTCTTTCTTCTTTCGTTTCTTCAATGACTTTGCCTACTACGCTGCATCGACTGGCTTGCTACCTACACAAGAGGGAATGTATTAAAAGATTTCATCTGAAATATCTCCTTCAAATCCTTTAGATATGAATTCATTTGAAATTTTGTGTGCAGGTTTAGTTTGCATATACGCTCTGGCCATTTTTGTAGTTTTTCATAAACGTGATTTTTCCATTTTTAGCATATGCCAGAAATTTGTAAATTTTTCATCATTCTTACTATCATGCTTTTCCAGACAGAAAACAACGACCTGAGCATATGTAGACATGGAACATATCTGCAAAATTTGGTCAAGTTTGGTTGAAGCAGTTACGAGAAAATCAAAAACAAAGATTTTGTATTTTTCATTGTTTGCTTTAGTTTTGGAAATTTACAATGTGTTCAAACAACTGTACAGTGATTTCTGTTAAGGTGGTGATTCCCTTTGGTCACATAAAGTTTGCACCATCATTACTCATTCATTACTGGGAGTTAAGAAGCCATTTTTATATCAAAATATAGCTTGACACGTTCTCTTTTTAATGCATGCCATGAAACTAATGTTGCTCTTCTGAAATATTTTTAACACATTTTAGAAGAAGTATAATTTTCCAGAATTTTTGCAGACTCAAGTAAATTTTTTTCACGAGACATCGGTTATATGATTCGATACCTCCATCAGATAGCTGGGGACGATTTTTTATTTATTGTGAAAATGCTCTTCATTGTAGAGAAATAAGCTGAAATGTGTGCGTAACCTATATTTTGCTTACTTTTTCCAAATTTGTCAAGCGATTACTTTAGCTAGAAAGCAGCAATCGGGGCAACTAAAAAATCGTCCCTGGGTATATTTGTGCAGAGCCTATTAAGGTAAGTAGCAGCCCTCCAGCTTGCATGGTGAATGCTCCACAATCTTTGGAAAAAATTGGTCGTGTTTTTGCAAAAACTACATTTTTTATGATAGCAGCCTACACGATAACAGTTGGAAGACGATCATGCGTCGGATAAATTGTCCCTGTGAGACCTTCATATCGACGCCCTTAGTTTGATTTTACGGCTTGCGTAGTTCAAGAAATGTTGGATAATTCGATTTCGACAAAAATGACAAGTTTTCGACGCCAAAACAAGAAAATCGGTTATATCTCACGGTAGTGAAAAGCTAGAAAGTTACTTTAAAAAGCAAAAATATGAAGCTCAATGAGATCTTTCGAATGAATATATTCATAACTGTGTAGCTGCTGCCAAACTTTCAGAAATTGGAAAAAATCGCCCTGACCGGAAATCTCGAATTTTTGAATCGGGCTTGCACGGAGGGTGTTAGAACGCTAAAAGAACTTATTTCGGAAAGTTTCGTCAAATTTCATCCTCATTTATGCCGCCAACCAACAATATGTGACCAAAAGGAATCACCACCTTAAATAATACACATAAGCTTGACATAAGTAACTCAATTACAACCTTTAAACTCAATAGATTTAATTTTTGGATAACCTGTTCTTACTATGCTTTGCGTGTGCAACCGGTCAACGTAAATTAGCAATTTCTAAAACCATCTATAACTTTTGACAGAAACCACGTACAGAAGCGGTATGCACATCATCTTAAGGCCCTTCTCTGATCTTTCACGTGATAGAGTCCGAGAAATCTTATATGGATTGATTATTTGCGCATGCGCCAAGCCATGATGGTAGCCAGCCAATTATGCGCTTTTTGACACCAAAATATTCTGCAAAGATACCTAAAACAACCAAACTCCTAAAGCTTGGTCAGGATTGTTTCAACCATACCAGGATTACGTAGAAATCCTGCTAGTGGAGTGGTACTAAACTGCTACTATTTTGGGAGGTAACCTGAAGCCGAAACTGAAACTGAAACTGAATCTAGATTGGGCAAAGACCCGAAAGTGGTGTCAGTGTTCCCCAAAACATAAAGATTTGAAGATGTTAAGCAGCTTTTTTGTTATATTCAGCAGCGGAATTATATATAATCATCAATTTACATATGCATTATATTATCCCTGAAGGCTGGAAACTGCAGTTGTTCGAATGAACTGAAACTGAAACTGAAACTCTTCCTGAAACTAAAAATGAAACTGATTATTTTCTGATAGCGACTGAAACTTAAACTGAAACTGAAGCTATTTTTGGAAGGGGACCTGAAACTGAAATCATATTGCATCGTTGACTGAAACAAAAACTATTATCGTTTACTGAAACAACACTAGTCTTGGCATATTTCAATCTTTTCTTTCAGTCCTGACATATTTTAATTAATCTGCGGCAAGGACTAAGGAATAATAGATTGCGCCCGATTTCAGCGTCAAAAATTCAAATTTTCAAAGCCTTTCACAGAACAGTTTATGAAATTCTGCCTATTCATATGAAGTTAAATGTGCAAACACCTAATACGAATAATTCTGCGCTTGTTTAAAACAGCTATTGAGAGCCAACTTGATGGGAATTAGTAATGCAATGTAGATGGTATTCTGTCCGCTCACCTAAAGCATGCTTTGTCGAGCCGAAAATGTGACGAATAACCAAAGTGGTGGATGGTATCTGCGATGACTTCATTTACAATTTTGTGCACTTCTTTTGCTAATAATCATAAACGCGTCTCGCTAAATATCCTAGCTCGCAAATAGCTTACCTAAATATCCAAACTTTCGTTTGTGATTCAAAACAGTGCAGATTTGAAAAACTGATATAACAACAATTTTAGAGTTTGGCTTTCGGTTTGAAGGCAAGTGGACGGGGACGTACATAGGAGCTTTTTTATTATTTATTATACAGGTGTAGCGGAGATTTGGGGCGAGGCAGTGGCCACGCCAGGGGGGGGGGGCACCCCCTTTGCGATTTGGGCCCCTCCCTTTGGGGTGTCGGGCCCCCCCTTGAAAAATTTTTCAGCTGTTTATATGCATAATTTGAGTGTTTTTAAGAAATTTTTTTAAAAAATCGGCAGATTTTTGCTAAAAATTGAAAAATTTTTGCTAAAAACCGAAAAATTTTTGCTAAAATTAGAGAATTTTTTGGGAAATTAAGGTAAAATTTGCCAAAATTTGGCAAAATTTTTGGAATTCCCAAAAAAAGGTCGCCGGATTTTTGGGTCGGGGCCCCCCCCCCTTCAAAAAATCCTGGCGCCGCTACTGGGGCGGGGTCACAGGTGGACAAGGGGGGGGAAAGGGGGGAATTGCCCCCCCCCCTCGGCGAAGTCGCCCCCAAGGGGTCTCGAAATTGCTCCCACAAGTGGTAAGAAAATTGGCCAAAAGGGGTGAGAGAGAAAATTGCCCAAAAATTGGTTTTACGACTAAAATTTCCAAAAATTTTCCTGCTTCGCCGGAATTTTTCTCTTAAAATCACTAATTTTTGCTAAAATAAACGTGTTTTAGCTAAACAAATCGCTGTTTTTTGTTAAAAAATGACGAAAATAGCTTAAAAATCGCTTTCAAAAGTACCCCTAAGAAAAATCGCTGACACAAGGGGTATATACCCAAATTTGCTTCCACAAGGGTCAGTGAAATTTGACCTCCCGTTCAGGTATGGGCGGGGTGGGAAGGTGGGGTCGAGGTGGGAAGACCCACCCGCCTCCTGGGTCACGGGTTGGAGCTAGGAGCTCCAAAACATATATACCAGCAGAAAGCGCACAGGAAGAACTTTCTTGGGTAAAATCGTTGTAAATTGCTGCGCAAGGTACAACGATTTTACCATGAATTTACCACGAATTTTTAATGAAATTTTAATAATTTTTAATGGATTTACAATGATTATACCCGATTTTTCCATGAGATTTTAATGAATTTACAATGGTTTTACTTCAGTTTTTATAGATATTTACAATAATTTTACAACGTTGTAAAATTGTTGTAAATCTGTTGTAAAATCATTGTAAATGCAATTGGACCAATTTACAATGTTTTTACAACTTTTACAACGAAGTTACAACGTCCTTATAATGATTTTACTATATGGTAAATTTATTGCAAAATCCTGGTAAATGTTTACAACGTTTCAACAATGATTTTACAACGAATTTACAACGTGGTAAATCTGTTATAAAACTGTTAAAACTTATTTTGGAGCATTGTAAAAACGATGTAAACATTTACGACGATTTTACAACAAGTTTACCACATGGTAAAATCGTTAAAAGAACGTTGTAACTTCGTTGTAAAAGTTGTAAAAACATTGTAAATTGGTCCAATTGCATTTACAATGATTTTACAACAGATTTACAACAATTTTACAACGTGGTAAAAATATTGTAAATACGTATAAAAACTGAAGTAAAACCATTGTAAATTCATTAAAATCTCATGGAAAAATCGGATATAATCATTGTAAATCCATTAAAAAATATTAAAATTTCATTAAAAATTCGTGGTAAATTCATGGTAAAATCGTTGTACCTTGCGCAGCAATTTACAACGATTTTACCCAAAAAGTTCTTCCTGTGGCGCGACTCTTCCTAACCTATCTGCGCAAAGATCAAGTCATTTGGTTGACACATGACACTTGCTCATTTTTTGACATTTTGAAAATGACACCTTTTTGGTCCAACCTTCCAAAAATTTGCCAAAAGTTTCGACCGATGTAACTTTTGACTGGGTTGGGCTAGAAAAGTTTTGCAAATATCTGCAATGATGGCAAGTCTTCTTCGTTGCACACAGCCAAAATTAGACCGATCCGTTGGACCGTTAGCCTGGCACATTGCCAAACGTGACGGGGAAAAACCCACCCAAAATTTTTATCAACCACAACCAAACAGGTATAGGCATGGGGGGAAAACCCCACGTTTTCGGATTTTGGCTGGAACTTTTCTATTATAAGGGTTATCTGAGAACTTTATATACCATCGTACTTGGCGTACTTAGAACTTTCTTTTAAGCCTATTTGCACTTCTCTAAGTTGTACCGTTAGAGCGGTATAATGCAAAAAGTAGCGGGGGAAAAACCCAATGGGGGGGAAATAAACCCACCCCTCACAGGTCTTAAAAATTGTTCTATCGCAATTCTGACACTTCCAGTGCACTGGCGGATCCAGGATTTCGTGACGGGGGGGCGGCAAAATTTTTTCAGCGGGGGGTCTGGGGGGCGGCCGGCGGAGCCCCCCGGAACTTGAAGAATATTTTTGTTTTTGCAATAAAATCGGTACTCGGATCTTTAATTCTTTTTATACTGAAGAACTGAACAAATTTTTTTAAATTCATGGCATTTTTAGGCAAAAATGGTTATTTTCTCCGAAAAATCGGATGCATTTCAAGCTTTTTCTTCACAAATGCAATAAATATGCGGTTAAAAATTAGAATATTCGCGCCGAAGGCGCGAAATTTTTTGGTTTTTTGCTCTTTTTCCTCTTTCTCTCCTTAATTTTTCCTACCTTCGAATCGCGACTTGGGTGGGGCGGCCGCCCCCCCCGCCCCCCCTTGATCCGCCCCTGTTCCAGTGTAAAATTCAACGCTTTTTTAGTTAGTATGAACCAAACAACCCGATCTAAGTATAGCAAGGTTCACAAAAAAAAATCAAAAATCGAAATTTTGCTGGCAATTTTGCGAATGAAGTCCGATCGAAAAACTTTTGGTACGTATGGAACGGCAGCGACCCCCTCTACATATGGTGCAAATTTCATGCCTGTAGCGTGAGTAATAAAAAATTTTTGTGATTTTTTTTGTGAACGAATTCACAAAAAAAATCACTTGTTCACAAAAAAAAATCACCACCGGATCTGATCTCAGGATATAGCTAGGAAATTTTTCTTTTCATGCATAAATAGAGCATAGTCCATAGTGTTATTATGTTAAAAATTTGGACCCCAAAGTTTTTTTTGCACAGGCTGAACTTCGAATTTTGGTTCTCGGCCCTCGGGTCCAAAGTGGCTACCCAGGCCAATGTGCTTGACCTTTATTATTGATACCAGGAAGCTAGGAATCCACTTATTTTGTGTTCTATTGCTCTAGTAAGCACAGAACAAACAATTTGGCGGAGTTATTTCGAATCTGGAATGGTCACGTGACTTGGCCTAGGGTCACGTGACCTGGGTCGGGGTCACGTGACTGACCAAAAATTTTATTTCAAGGCCCCAGAAGCCTAAAAACTCGCCTATATAGGTTTTTCGGTGCGTAGAATTCAAATTTGGCATTAGTTTTTAGGTAGCGTTTGCCCAGATAGGTGATCCTGACCACCCCCTGGGTCCGGAGGGTCCGGGCCGGGTCCATCGGCCGGACCGTCTGTCAGAGAGGGGGTTGAGGTACCTAAAACATGCTCTATATAGGTTTTCCGGGTAGCTGAGCTCGAATTTGGCATTAGTTTTACCCTAGCGGTTGCCCCAGAGGCATTTTATAAATAGTTGATAGTGATTTTTCTTTTGTGAACTTGTTCACAAAAAAAAATCACCCGCCGGTGGCGAACCCAGAGGACATGGCAGGGATATGGTTGGATAGCTTGGAGTTAGGACATGTCACGTGCAATATAGGGTAGCTGCGCAAAGTCCACAGTGAGTACCAGCAAAAATTTCAATTTTGGTCCGGAGTTGTCCGAGGGTCCGATTTTGGGTGGGTCGACTATTTTGGGCACCCTAGTCGGAGGAGTTGGACCTCGGCAGCCAAACTTATATATATATGTTAGGGTTGGGACTTGTGGCTATTACCATGCAAAAAATTTTCCGGCTGCGGCTTGTTGTTAGCCGTCTAGGTGGGTGATTTTTTTTGTGAATTTTCGGGGTGACTTTTTTGTGAACCTTGCTATAATATATCTCGGCGAAGCCGGAAAATTTTTGAAAATTTGGCCTTCTGAGCGATTTTTTTCAGGGGCAAAATTTGGCAACCAAAAGGGGCGCCCACTTTTTTTGGGGGGGTCTGGAGGGGCATGTCGGCAACCGCTACCTGGAGGCCCATACTAGGCTCTACTTGGCCTCTCAAAACTTCTCTCATAGGGATTTTCTGTTGCACCCAGCTCATATCCGGTGTCCGTTTTGCTGTAGAATGCACCCATTTTGCTGGGCTGGCTCCACTTGACCGTCTGAGGGGTCGGGTCAGTAAGGGGTCAGGTGGTCCAAAAAATAAAATTTTTTCAAAAAAAATTCAAATGAAAGCCCTAAGAGAGGTGAGCAACTTTTTGTCATAGAATTATTGCATGCTCAAAGTGGCTGTAGAGTCCTGTGGTGGGGGTGGGGTGGGACTTAAGCGATTTTTGATCAAAAATTTGGGCATTTTTTGAAAAATTTTGTAAAATTTACCCTAAAAATACCCGATTTTGGCCAATTTTTTTCGAGCTTTCGGCGCGATCAACAATCTCCTTCCCCAAGTTGGGGAGCAGGGCTCCCCAAAATTTTTGAGGGTTTGGAAAAATGGCTGGGGCTACCTCCCCAAACCTCCCCAACAGGGGAAGTTTGGGGGCGGGGTGGGTATCCCCCAGCCATTTTCCAAACCACCCCCAAGGGGGCACTCCCCATCACATTTCGGGGATCAACCGCCAAATTTTAAAATGTTTAGCCTCCCTCATCCCCAGCCAAAATTTTCGGTGAAACCATGATGCACCCCCCCCCAAAAAAATACAAAAATTTTCATTTTATTGACGAAAAGCCGATACGGACCCTCTGCTCCTCCAAAAAATTTTCATTTTACTTCAGAGCTCCCCCAACCTCGGTGAAGGAATACCATGGGGGATTGCTGCACTCCCCTTCGGGGATCAACCGCCAAATTTTAAAATGTTTACCCTCCCCAGAGTCCCCAGCCAAAATTTTCGGTGAAACTATGATGCAATTTTCCCAAAAATCACTTTGCCGTCTGGAGGGTCACAAGTGTCGGCAACCGAAGTACCTCGAGGCCCATACTAGGCTCTACTTGGCCTCTCAAAACTTTCTCTATAGGGGTGTTCTGGTGCACCCAGCTCATTTCCGGTGTCCGTTTTGCTGTACAACGCACCGATTTTGCTGGGCTGGCTCCACTTGACCGTCTGAGGGGTCAGGTCAGTAAGGGGTCAGGTGGTCCAAAATAAAATTTTTCAAAAGTGGTCAAATTTGGTACCAAATGAAAGCCCTAAGTGAGGTGAGGAACTTTTGTCATAGAATTGCATGCTCAAAATGGCTGTAGAGTGCTGTGGTGAGGTGGGGTGGGGACTTAGGTGATTTTTCGTCAAAACTAAATTTTTCCAAAAGTGGTCAAATTTGGTATCAATTGAAAGCCATAAGCGTTCTGAGAAACTTTGGTAATAGAACTGCATGCTTAAATGGGCTGTAGAGTGCTGTGGTGGGGTGGGGTGGGGACTTAAGCGATTTTGGTCAAAAACTTGGGCATTTTTGAAAAAATTTGCAAAATTTATATATATACCCGAAAAATACCCGATTTTTACCAAATTTTTCGTGCCTTCGGCGCGACCACCCTCCTTCACCCCCCCATTTGGCAGGGGCCCCAAAGAGTTTTGGGAGTGGTTTGGAAAAATGGCTGGGGGGCTACCCTCCCCAAACCTTCCCATCAGGGGATTTTTTTGGGGCCGGGGTGGCATCCCTCCAGCCATTCTTCCAAACCACCCCCAAGGGGGCACTCTCCATCACATTTCGGGGATCAACCGCCAAATCTTAAAATGTTTTCCCTCCCCCAGTCCCCAGCCAAAATTTTCGGTGAAACTATGATGCCCCCCCCCAAAAAATAAAAAAATTCTGGTATTTTGACGAAAAGCCGATACCACCCCTCTGCTCCTCCAAAAAATTTTCATTTTACCTCAGAGCCCCCCAACCTCGGTCAAGGTCAAGTATGGGGGGATTTTAACAGCACCCCCTCAAAAACTTTTTATGTTATCGACGACATGAACCCCCTCCCCCCAAAAATTTCATTTTATTGGTGCCCCCTCCCCTAAAATTTCGTTATAAATTTTTATTTTACTGACGACAAGCCTCCCTCCCCAAGAAAATTCATTTTATTGATGCCCCTCCCCCCAAAATTTTCATTTTATTGACGAAAAAACGATACGACCCCCTTCCCCAAAAATTTTCATTTTTCCATTTTCTCAGGGCCCCCGTTCCCCCAAATATTTAAATTTAAATTTATTTTATTTTCAACATGACCTCATCCCACCAAAAAATTTCATTTTATTGATGCCCCTCCCCAAAAAAACACAAAATTCAAAAATCCCCCTCCCCCCAAAAATTTCATTTTATTGATGCCCCCTCCCCATAGGTGTAAGGTGGGGGGGAGTTGGGGGGTAGCCCCCAAGCCTTTTTTCAACCCTCCCCCAAAACTTTTTGGGGGTGGGGGGGGTGACGTCCCCCCCCAACTGGGGGGGGGGGGGTAGTCGCGCCGAAGGCGCGAAAAATGGCCAAAAATTGGGTATTTTTTGGGTAAATTTTGCAAAAATTTTCAAAAAAGTCCAAATTTTTGTCCTAAAGTGTTTATTATTGCGAGAAATACACGTTTTTAACAGTATTATGGACTTTCCGACTCAATATTGACCTTATTTTGAACTTAGAAATATGTTGGCAATCAAGTTTTGGAGTTTAAAACCATTGTCTAATGTTAAAATTACTTTATGGTTAGATGTTTTTTATCATTAGAAACGGCTGAAAATGCGATTTTTGGCATAAAAAATGAAAAAAATTTTTGGGGGAGGGTTGGGGGGGTCCTGGGGGGGATGGGGGGGGGGTCGCCAGAGGGCCCCCCAGAAAATGTTGGGGGGGGAGCCTCCCCCACCCCAAATCTCCGTTACACCTATGCCCCTTCCCCCAAAAAATTTTATTTTATTGACGAAAAACCGATACTACGATTCCCATAGGTGCAATTGGGGGAGGCTTGGGGGGGTATATACCCACCAAATACGTATATACCAATTACCAT
>JASAND010011838.1:0-16310 GCA_030248195.1 Trissonchulus latispiculum
CTATTAAAAGCCAAACCTTAACCGAATTTCTTCGTTCTTGTGTTATTCAGTGTATTTTAGAATTGGAATATTTTTCTGAAACAAAGACGCTTTTTAGCTAGCAATTTGTAAATGTAAATAGACTTATATTTTATTTCCAATTTCCTTCAAATTGAATGATCCTGAAATTGATCCTTGAAATACTTATATGGGGACAGAGATAGGATTCCCCACCTATCTAATCTCAGTATGACTATTGAATTTGTACATATTTCTACCCACTGCATTTAGACATTGCCATATTTGCATAGTGTCTATTTTTTCATGAAATAGTCCGCTAGAATGCGATCCCGATACTTCCCATCCGACTACAGTGGATTTGGCGAGTGCTTTGGGAAAATTTTGGGATCTTTGTGCTATTTAGAAATTGCTAAGTTTCGACCAAGATTCGAATTTAACAACACTTTGTTGACAACCATTCTTAAAGGCATGAGTGGTCAGCGCGAAGCTCTGATCAAAGCTGGAACGAGTTTGCCCATTTGTATAAATGCTATAAACTATACATAATATTATAATACCATAAACATTTGTTCCTTCCACTTAATTAATCGCTTAATATTATCAAGAGTACATAATATAAGAGTGTGTCGTTAAGAACACTCTCTGTCATCAGAGCAAAAATTATGCTCTGCTCGCTAACGGCCCACCCACCCTGCGCAAATTAGACGCTTCACTTCAAAGAATTTTGTGCGCTATGTTTGTGTTCTAAAGCTCAAAGTAGGCACAAAATTCGCGCACGCACTGCTTGTGTTTTTGAGCTTGAGCACATAACCATAGAGCGAGTGAGCGTACCCCCGTTTCCACAAGGTACTGATTTGCGGGGGGGGGTCACTATTGTCTGATTTGCGGGGGGCGTGGGCCGATAGCGAGCAGAGCATAGTTTTTGCTCTGATAACATTGAGTGTGCCTAGTGGCATACCCTTATATTACGTACTCTTGATATTAACAAGAGTACATAAGATAAGAGTGTGCCACTAGGCACACTCTATGTCAGAGCAAAAACTATGCTCTGTTCGCTAATGGATCACCACCACCACCACCCCCCTCCCCCGCATATTAGATGCATCACTACAACGAAATGTTTGTGTTCCAAAGCTCGAAGCAGGCACAAAATTCGCGGACGCACTGTTTCTGTTTTCGAGCTTTAACACATAAGTTCGAACGTACCCCCATACTGATATATGTACTGATTTGCGGGAGGGGTCACTAGGGTCTGAGTTGATTGATTTGATTTGAGTCTGATTCGGGTGAGTCGTTATCGAGCAGAGCAGTTTTTGCGTTTTGCTCTGAAAACATCGAGTAAGAGGCACACTCTTATATTATGTACTCTTGATATTATGGACTATTTGGTATTTGTTGCAGGATTTCGACTTAAGCTAAACTGAATCCAGAAGGCTATAATGTGCCGACGGTACTATAGTTAAGGCTTTTGCTGATTTTAAAAGACTGTAATACTGTAATTTACTCAATTTTTAGAGTTCAGCAATAATTTTTAGATCGTTTTAAAGCATAGAATGTGCAGGTTAAAGCAAGCAGGGCACGGCTGTTTCAATTTTACTGCCCGACTTTAACATGCGATAACACTTGTAACTGACATGTATTCTGCGAATTTGAAACTCCTGTTTAACTACAACACTAAAGATAGTTGTAGTTTCATAGCAAAGACGTCGCGCGATAGATCCTCTGGTTCGAGGAATGTCAGGAAACCTAGAAGCGAAATCAACAACCAAAATCGACAAAGGGCATTGTGAATTCGTTCAGAATGGAGCTACTGACGCCTCTGGAGAATCACATTCAAAAAATCGTGGAGAAGATTGTAAGGTATCTCTAATATTCAATGCTGATAACAAGGAAGTGAAGGGATGTGTCCGAGAAGTGGACAGGGGGCAAACGGAATTTAGATGTGAAAAATAAATGAAAAGATGTATTGAAAATGCTGTGGTTGTTTCAGCTGAGATCAAGGCCGGCGCCTCCTTTTGGCCAACTGACGTAGCCTTTGTTCTGAGAAGCATGGCAGTTATTGATGGCTTGGCAAGCTACAACATCTACAATAACTCAGCCAGATACCAGCAGAAGGCGATATATGCCTTGAATATAGGCTCCGTGGTTTCGGCTTCGGAGGCCCACCGGCGTAGAAATGATTCGCACCTTGTTTGGAGATGGGATCAAGTTTTCAGAACTGTTTTTGCAACTGTGACTCGAATATGTCTTTGCAACTCGACTCGACTAAAGCAATTATCCTTTATCGTCCATTATTCTTTTTGCCAGCATCATATATTGTCGAGTAAGTTGCTCATTCACTGATTTTCCTTGAAAATGAGCAGAGTAATTCAGGTTCCAAACTCACGGACAAAAAATTACATTGCATTTGTACTAGGAACCTGATTTGAGTAGGAACACACTAGCAGTTCAAATCTGCAAAAAGTTTATGGTTATTTTTGAATGTCAGTATTTTTCATAATATGATATGTCAGTATGACATAATATGGATGTCAGTAGGGTCAGCGACCCCACACAAAATTCGCAAATTGGAGTTCTGGCATTGTCCCAATTATCCAATTATAAATTAATATTCTACAACTAAACTATTAAATTATAACTTATTGCAACAGTATCTTAGTTCCATTTTGTGGAATCTTTTGCTATGATCGTCCTCATATAGGACCTATAATGAATGGAAATGTAGAGATGTTGGGTCTTGGAGATACTGGAGATATTGGATATGTAGAGATATACCTGAAACAAGCAAAATTGGACACTATAAAGTTTGGCAGTTAGCAACGCACCCTCGTTGAATTGGTGGCATCATATGGTGCTCTGTTTCTTATAACTGCTACTGAATTTTATGCGTAAAGAGACACATATATATCATTACGAAACCTAAGTATGTGTAAGTTCGCCCTTATGAAACTAGCAAAATATCTTGTTTCACTGACGTAGCGAATAATACAACCGTCTAACTTTAAATATGGATTTTCCAGACCTTAAGTACATCAAAAGACTATGGAGTGCAGTATGCCAGTTGTCACTATTTTAAATTTGGCTCAGCAAATTTAATGACGTGGTATAATATTATGTAAATGTAATATATGTAGACAAGATAGACAAATATAGTATAGTATAATAATTAATATAATCCATCAAATGTAAAGTAACGGTGATCTCACAGTCCCCGCCTCAAGCAGACGCACGCCGACGTACGTATATAGGCATGTGCATCAGTTAGTGAGTATAAATTCTTTGCAGTTGATTTTAAACCGCTATCCGGCTACTATCCCAGCTTTCGGCACACAAATGAATACCCAGTACACGTTTCAGTCTTTACGTTTTAAAGCTCGAAAAAACAAAGACTGTTCGTCTAAATAGTTTCTGTTTCGTGCATTAGAACGAGGGAAAATGAATGGTTTGAACGAAGAAAAGATATATTACTATGCAATGTATGTGATTCATACAGATGTGCCAGATTAGCAATATGTACGTTTGTGTAGTGTAATGACATCATCTGTAGCCTTTTCTATGTAATCTTTGTTCGTCTTACTGAAGTACTGAAAAAAGGGTTTTTTCTTCAAAATACCTGTTCAAGCAACTGAAAAAGTTAATAATTCGTGGAGAAATCGCAAATTTGCCACCCTTTAAATTATCTAATATTTTCCTCTGTCATCATGAGGATAGCTTGCATACTTTGGAGAATAACCAAAGCTAAATAAAATATAAAGCTATATTTTCAAACCTTAAAAATTTTTCGAAGCTTTAAATAATTTTTCTCCCATCATGTCAATTCTGAAAATACATAAATGTTCTTTGTGTCTGATGAATATTGAATGCAGTATAAGTGATCACAGGGTTCTACACACATTTTCGTATCAGGCTTTTCTGCCCAAACCAATAAGATTTAATGAAATTAAGATTAAATGCCAGCAAAGTTAACCGAGCTTATTCGTTAATAAGCATCGACCACTGTGCTGAGGTGAGTATATAGCGTAGGCCGACCGCTGATGCTGATCAAATTCATAATAATCAGCAACTAGCTCCAAATTCATTTTGTTTATTTTCATGCAGTCGAATAAAACAAACCAGTGTCTGTGCTCTAAAAATCGTGTTTGGTCACATTCATTTAAGGTTATTACTTCCTATTTTAATTGTGCTGTGTTGGTTCTGTTGTGATTAGATCAACTGCTGTAGCGTGGACAACGTGTTAATATTTGATTGTTCTGCAAAACAGCAGTTCTACTATATAAGCTCATATAAATGCTATAATAAATGGGCTTGTTTATTTCTTAAGATTATGTCGAAGGATGAATTAGGCGGAAGCGTTTAGGATACATTAATTCGGTGTTCTAGATCACATTCGAAGTAATCGCAGAGTTTACGTCTGAAATTTTTAATTGGCTAAAAGCTTGTTCAATCAAAGTGCTTGTTGAAGAGATAACAAATTCGAAGGTCAAACTACCGATCCATTGTTATGGTGGATAAAAAATAAACAACCTCACCTGTTATGGTGGTGTATGTAAAATGATGTCTGTGGAAGTTAACGAGAGTAAAAGCTTCAATGCGGAGTGCTTTCTCTCGTAGGTCACTATTCGTAATTAAAGCATAAATTGTGAACGAAGAAACCAGTGAAACGTTAGTATTCACGTGAGATTCGGTGGCAAAATTTAGCAATCTGGCAGTTGTTTTAGCAATCGTTTTCACTACACTTTGTCAGTCCTTCTTGGTAAATGAACAAAGTAGCAAGTTCAACGATCAAGTCCAAGTCAGTGGCTGTTTGTTTGTTTCGAATTTTTGCGAGACATTTAGGAATATGTATCAATACATTAAATTCAGCGTTGTAGTTCAAAGCTAACTGTTCTACGAACTTTGTCACGGCGACTGTATTCGTTTTAAGGCAAATCTATTAACTGTATAGAATTATCATCAATAGTTGGTGGGAATCAACTTTGATAACAGCAAGAGATCGTATCTAAAGTCAGGATTTTAGTTTTCCAGGAGGAAATGAGACTGCACTGGCTGCAGCAGGGTGTTAATATACATTATTGTGCGGCAGTGTAGCGCAGATTCAACAAGAGTAAGTATTCCAATATGAAACAGAAATTCGAAACGTTTTTATTTAATGGTGGTAACTATATATCTTTGGAAAGTCATCGAATCAGAAACGGGATTTGACTCAATGTCAACAGAGAAACTGTGAACTGCAGTGCTGGCAATGATCTCCAGCGACGACGTAGTGGAACTCTGCTCAAGTTTCCCCTATTGCAGATCGTGTAACGAATCTAACGTCCTGAAAACAGGTAATTCATTAATTCTGTACAATCAAGAGCACGAAGATATCTTCGTATCAAACATTCATTTGAAAGAACTTGTTGGCAAAATAAAACACCAAATTGAAAACAACAGAATTAGCCCTGACAAACCACTTCTTCTGTTTCAGAATATTTCCCCGCTGAATTTCCGTGCTGCGTCTGAACTGACTGTGAACGCGTATCGTAAAACTTGCCACTTCAATGTGGGTCAATAGCTAATTGACAGCAATACGTCCTCCCGATAAAAGAAAACTGCTATTTATTCTTGCAGAAATAGTCCCCACATGGCGACTACATCAAATGTTTGGTGCAAAGCCAAACCTGTGACGAGTCATGTTCTAATCTCATTACAATTTCCAACATAACGGAGACTACTGAGAAAAGAGAAAATTTGGCAAATCGCTTCCACTCACTTTTAATGGGGAAAGGGTGGCAGCGAATGAGTGGCGCTCTCCTAAAACAGTTATCAGAAGAAGTCAGATGTGCAACAGACATCGCAGCCGAAATATTAACCCAGCATGCAAAACCCCCTGTTCAGCTGTTTGCGATTTCTGGGGAAAGTGAAGCAATTCTTTCCATTAAAAGGGTTAAAGCAGTGGACTTTAACGCAGAAGTTTTGCAGGCGTCTACGCGTTTAAGAAGAAAACTGGAAGCTAGAAGCTGGAAGTTTCAGTTTGACTGAAACTGTTGCCTGTACCTAATGTTTCTTATTTATTGGAAAGGTAGCATATTTCTGGCTAGGATTCTAGATTGTAAAACGTAAAAATGTTAAAAAAGCATTTTTACAGTTATTAACTCGCAAAATTTTGGATTTTTAACAGTTTTAAAGCTTTTTAACACTACTTTCTTCGAGTTTTGTTTCACTTTTTACAGCTACATATACCGCCAATTGTAAACTAATAGGATTTTAGTTATAATTGTTACATTTCTGACATGTTGTTTCAGCGCGGTTGTTACATTAATAAACGTTGATTATTTAAAAGTAATGTTTAGCTGTAGTGTAGTTGGATCCTGTTGTTGTTTCTGGAAATTGGTTTTGCACTATAAAATACCGACTGCGAAACGGTTGCAATGGTTTCTCGTGCCAGATAACCTGGTCCGAGGTTTGTTTCCTTTAACTGAAAATTTGAAATTTTTGAAAGCTGGGATCTTTCATTGGACATCCTAGTTAAAGAAATTTAACAAAATGTCCAATTTATTCTAAGCCATAATGAAACAGTATTTGCGAAACAATAATTTCAATGTCAAAATTCATAATTTCTGAAACAAAAAATACCAGACCAGATCTTCTGCGAGATTTTTCAAAACCGAACATTCTCATTATTTGAATTGAAAATGCTCTTGAATCTTAAATTCCCCGATGTCTAACAGTCCAATTGGCAAACCGTCCGCTTCCCGCATTATTCTCTTGAAAATTTGGGCCCAAATATACATGCCACTGTCGAATTATGAAATTCTGTATGTATATAATTTATTATTCAATAAAGATTAGAGGTTCATACTGGAGTGTGTAATAAGTCTGATTCTAACCCTACTTAATCGCTAACCTAACTAGAATAAACGGCACAACCCTAAATTACACGGATTTACTTTCACAGAAACAAGATACTCAACTTCCAACTCGATTTCAAAAACAAAACAATATTCAAATTCAAAGCACTTTTACAGAATCTGACTTAAACAGTAGTGACAAGCCGGGCAAGCACAATATTAAATTTTATAAAACCCCAACATAAAATAACAAACCGTATATAAGTTCCAACCAAGTGTTTGGGTGTGACCCCAAAATCCCCCGACTGTGGCCAAACAGAGTCAGAAAGCTGTAGTCATAAAAGTGGCGCCCAAAACCGCCAGCCGATAAGAAGTTTGATACCAGAATGATTGAAATCGTAATCAAAATGGCGGCGAAGATGTATTAGCTATGTACGGCCTTGGACCGTACACAGCAGTCAAATTTAGATTGATTTTAGATGAAGTTAGCACTCACTTTTGAATGATTTAAGGTAAAATCAAGGAAATATTCTACAGATTACCCCCTCTTTTGAAACGCGCGCCCTCGCCGCGGCCTCCAGGCACATAGGTTAGTAATAAAATTTGCGTTAGCCTACGTACCTTAGCTACTAGTAGAGGTAAAAAGCGTTTTTAGAAAAATGGGAAAAATTGCTAAAATATTTCCTCGGTTCACTTTGGATACCGGGAATCACTCGACCCCATGTTTTACACATTTTCGGGTTTTGCCGAGACACGGGTAAAACTACGCCGGAACATACCGGGGGTACATTCAACATATAACGGACTTTGCCGACATACAAATACAAAGATAATTGGGACAAGCCCTTCAGCCGCAACTAGAGCGCACATAACAAAACAGGACATAATCCGAAGATATAAATTTATAATAATATGAAAATAATATAAATATATATATCACGGCTACTAGCTCGTCCTTTTTCATTTATTTTGTTTGACAATTGACCTGAATTTTGTTAATTGCTAGCAATCCTCGATTTTGCGGGTTCAGGAACTATTCTTGTTTTTTTGCATTAAAGTGGCATCAGATTTTGGCCCAAGTATGTACAGAATTTCTCCCTTAAAGTTACAGTTTGTGTCGCATCCTGATCATTTCGTGCCATCATAGTTAAGTCGTGTTATTTATGTTTCAAGTTTCACTTTTTCAGCTTGGGTAAATAGGGTGAGTTGGGTGAGCAAAAAGTGCAACTACTTTTAATCTGATCCTCTAGTTGACAAGTCGTGGAGCTTTCTCAATATTCACAGGACTAAGCAGCACATTTTAATGGACTAGAAAACTAAGCAAGGGGCCATCTCCCCAAGTACCAACTAAATCATGGTTATTTTGGTTTATTAAGATTGGCATAAGTTTGTAGGGGTCTAGCCTGCCAAACAGGACCGTTTCTTAGTTTGGCAAAGGAGGTACCTCCCAATTCCGGGATCAACGACGCCTGCTTGCGCTAACATTGGACGCGTCGCTGACACTGGTGTTGTTGATCTGCAAAACAGATATGCGGTGTACGATCAAGTCTTTACGTTTAGCACCTAATCATGTGACCAAATTTCTATACGCACTAGTCACGCTTTGTTTTTGTTAACTCACCTAACGCAAGCGAACTGAAACAAACAACAACTTTGAAAACTGGCAAAGTTACACTTTGTGCATCTTTGTGAGGTGGCATGTATATTTGGGCCCAAATTTTCAAGAGAATAATGCGGGAAGCGGACGGTTTGCCAATTGGACTGTTAGACATCGGGGAATTTAAGATTCAAGAGCATTTTCAATTCAAATAATGAGAATGTTCGGTTTTGAAAAATCTCGCAGAAGATCTGGTCTGGTATTTTTTGTTTTAGAAATTATGAATTTTGACATTGAAATTATTGTTTCGCAAATACTGTTTCATTATGGCTTAGAATAAATTGGACATTTTGTTAAATTTCTTTAACTAGGATGTCCAATGAAAGATCCCAGCTTTCAAAAATTTCAAATTTTCAGTTAAAGGAAACAAACCTCGGACCAGGTTATCTGGCACGAGAAACCATTGCAACCGTTTCGCAGTCGGTATTTTATAGTGCAAAACCAATTTCCAGAAACAACAACAGGATCCAACTACACTACAGCTAAACATTACTTTTAAATAATCAACGTTTATTAATATAACAACCGCGCTGAAACAACATGTCAGAAATGTAACAATTATAACTAAAATCCTATTAGTTTACAATTGGCGGTATATGTAGCTGTAAAAAGTGAAACAAAACTCGAAGAAAGTAGTGTTAAAAAGCTTTAAAACTGTTAAAAATCCAAAATTTTGCGAGTTAATAACTGTAAAAATGCTTTTTTAACATTTTTACGTTTTACAATCTAGAATCCTAGCCAGAAATATGCTACCTTTCCAATAAATAAGAAACATTAGGTACAGGCAACAGTTTCAGTCAAACTGAAACTTCCAGCTTCTAGCTTCCAGTTTTCTTCTTAAACGCGTAGACGCCTGCAAAACTTCTGCGTTAAAGTCCACTGCTTTAACCCTTTTAATGGAAAGAATTGCTTCACTTTCCCCAGAAATCGCAAACAGCTGAACAGGGGGTTTTGCATGCTGGGTTAATATTTCGGCTGCGATGTCTGTTGCACATCTGACTTCTTCTGATAACTGTTTTAGGAGAGCGCCACTCATTCGCTGCCACCCTTTCCCCATTAAAAGTGAGTGGAAGCGATTTGCCAAATTTTCTCTTTTCTCAGTAGTCTCCGTTATGTTGGAAATTGTAATGAGATTAGAACATGACTCGTCACAGGTTTGGCTTTGCACCAAACATTTGATGTAGTCGCCATGTGGGGACTATTTCTGCAAGAATAAATAGCAGTTTTCTTTTATCGGGAGGACGCCTTGCTGTCAATTAGCTATTGACCCACATTGAAGTGGCAAGTTTTACGATACGCGTTCACAGTCAGTTCAGACGCAGCACGGAAATTCAGCGGGGAAATATTCTGAAACAGAAGAAGTGGTTTGTCAGGGCTAATTCTGTTGTTTTCAATTTGGTGTTTTATTTTGCCAACAAGTTCTTTCAAATGAATGTTTGATACGAAGATATCTTCGTGCTCTTGATTGTACAGAATTAATGAATTACCTGTTTTCAGGACGTTAGATTCGTTACACGATCTGCAATAGGGGAAACTTGAGCAGAGTTCCACTACGTCGTCGCTGGAGATCATTGCCAGCACTGCAGTTCGCAGTTTCTCTGTTGACATTGAGTCAAACTCCGTTTCTGATTCGATGACTTTTCCAAGATATATAGTTACCACTATTAAATAAAAAACGTTTCGAATTTCTGTTTCATATTGGAATACTTACTCTTGTTGAATCTGCACACTACACGCACAATAATGTATATTAACACCCTGCTGCAGCCAGTGCAGTCTCATTTCCTCCTGGAAAACTAAAATCCTGACTTTAGAATTACGATCTCTTGCTGTTATCAAAGTTGATTCCACCAGTCTATTGATGATAATTCTATACAGTTCATAGATTTGCCTTTAAAGGGAAGACCACAGTCGCCGTGACAAAGTTCGTAGAACAGTTAGCTTTGAATTACAACGCGGCAATTTAATGTATTGATACATATTCCTAAATGTCTCGCAAAAATTCGGAAACAAACAAACAGCCACTGACTTGGACTTGATCGTTGAATCTTGCTACTTTGTTCATTTACCAAGAAGGACTGACAAAGTGTAGTGAAAACGATTGCTAAAACAACTGCCAGATTGCCCAATTTTGCCACCGAATCTCACGTGAATACTAACGTTTCGCTGGTTTCTTCGTTCACAATTTATGCTTTAATTACGAATAGTGACCTACGAGAGAAAGCACTCCGCATTGAAGCTTTTACTCTTACCCTTGTACAGATATCATTTTACATACACCACCATAACAGGTGAGGTTGTTTATTTTTTATCCACCATAACAATGGATCGGTAGTTTGACCTTCGAATTTGTTATCTCTTCAACAAGCACTTTGATTGAACAAACTTTTAGCCAATTAAAAATTTCAGACGTAAACTCTGCGATTACTTCGAATGTGATCTAGAACACCGAATTAATGTATCCTAAACGCTTCCGCCTAATTCATCCTTCGACATAATCTTAAGAAATAAACAAGCCCATTTATTATAGCATTTATATGAGCTTATATAGTAGAACTGCTGTTTTGCAGAACAATCAAATATTAACACGTTGTCCACGCTACAGCAGTTGATCTAATCACAACAGAAACAACGCAGCTCAATTAAAATAGGAGGGACTAACCTTAAATTTATGTGACCCAACAAGATTTGTAGAATACAGACAATGGTTTCTTCTATTCGACTGCATGAAAATAAGCGAAAGTTTTTTGGAGCAAGTTGCTGATTATTGATTTCGTCAGCATCAACGGTCGGCCTATCGGTGTATACTCACCTCAGCACTGGGATCGATGCTTAACAACGAGTAAACTCGGTTAGCTTTGCTAGCATTTAATCTCAATTTCATCGAGTCTCTTTGGTTTGGGCAGAAAAGCCTGATACGAAAATGTGTGTAGAACCCTGCAATTACTTATACTGCATTCAATATTCATCAGACACAAAGAACATTTATGTATTTTCAGAATTGACATGATGGGAGAAAAATTATTTAAAGCTTCGAAAAATTTTTAAGGTTTGAAAATATAGCTTTATATTTTATTTAGCTTTGGTTATTCTCCAAAGTATGCAAGCTATCCTCATGATGACAGAGGAAAATATTAGATAATTTAAAGGGTGGCAAATTTGCGATTTCTCCACGAATTATTAACTTTTTCAGTTGCTTGAACAGGTATTTTGAAGAAAAAACCCTTTTTTCAGTACTTCAGTAAGACGAACAAAGATTACATAGAAAAGGCTACAGATGATGTCATTACACTACACAAACGTACATATTGCTAATCTGGCACATCTGTATGAATCACATACATTGCATAGTAATATATCTTTTCTTCGTTCAAACCATTCATTTTCCCTCGTTCTAATGCACGAAACAGAAACTATTTAGACGAACAGTCTTTGTTTTTTTCGAGCTTTAAAACGTAAAGACTGAAACGTGTACTGGGTATTCATTTGTGTGCCGAAAGCTGGGATAGTAGCCGGATAGCGGTTTAAAATCAACTGCAAAGAATTTATACTCACTAACTGATGCACATGCCTATATACGTACGTCGGCGTGCGTCTGCTTGAGGCGGGGACTGTGAGATCACCGTTACTTTACATTTGATGGATTATATTAATTATTATACTATACTATATTTGTCTATCTTGTCTACATATATTACATTTACATAATATTATACCACGTCATTAAATTTGCTGAGCCAAATTTAAAATAGTGACAACTGGCATACTGCACTCCATAGTCTTTTGATGTACTTAAGGTCTGGAAAATCCATATTTAAAGTTAGACGGTTGTATTATTCGCTACGTCAGTGAAACAAGATATTTTGCTAGTTTCATAAGTGCGAACTTACACATACTTAGGTTTCGTAATGATATATATGTGTCTCTTTACGCATAAAATTCAGTAGCAGTTATAAGAAACAGAGCACCATATGATGCCACCAATTCAACGAGGGTGCGTTGCTAACTGCCAAACTTTATAGTGTCCAATTTTGCTTGTTTCAGGTATATCTCTACATATCCAATATCTCCAGTATCTCCAAGACCCAACATCTCTACATTTCCATTCATTATAGGTCCTATATGAGGACGATCATAGCAAAAGATTCCACAAAATGGAACTAAGATACTGTTGCAATAAGTTATAATTTAATAGTTTAGTTGTAGAATATTAATTTATAATTGGATAATTGGGACAATGCCAGAACTCCAATTTGCGAATTTTGTGTGGGGTCGCTGACCCTACTGACATCCATATTATGTCATACTGACATATCATATTATGAAAAATACTGACATTCAAAAATAACCATAAACTTTTTGCAGATTTGAACTGCTAGTCTGTTCCTACTCAAATCAGGTTCCTAGTACAAATGCAATGTAATTTTTTGTCCGTGAGTTTGGAACCTGAATTACTCTGCTCATTTTCAAGGAAAATCAGTGAATGAGCAACTTACTCGACAATATATGATGCTGGCAAAAAGAATAATGGACGATAAAGGATAATTGCTTTTAGTCGAGTCGAGTTGCAAAGACATATTCGAGTCACAGCTGCAAAAACAGTTCTGAAAACTTGATCCCATCTCCAAACAAGGTGCGAATCATTTCTACGCCGGTGGGCCTCCGAAGCCGAAACCACGGAGCCTATATTCAAGGCATATATCGCCTTCTGCTGGTATCTGGCTGAGTTATTGTAGATGTTGTAGCTTGCCAAGCCATCAATAACTGCCATGCTTCTCAGAACAAAGGCTACGTCAGTTGGCCAAAAGGAGGCGCCGGCCTTGATCTCAGCTGGAACAACCACAGCATTTTCAATACATCTTTTCATTTATTTTTCACATCTAAATTCCGTTTGCCCCCTGTCCACTTCTCGGACACATCCCTTCACTTCCTTGTTATCAGCATTGAATATTAGAGATACCTTACAATCTTCTCCACGATTTTTTGAATGTGATTCTCCAGAGGCGTCAGTAGCTCCATTCTGAACGAATTCACAATGCCCTTTGTCGATTTTGGTTGTTGATTTCGCTTCTAGGTTTCCTGACATTCCTCGAACCAGAGGATCTATCGCGCGACGTCTTTGCTATGAAACTACAACTATCTTTAGTGTTGTAGTTAAACAGGAGTTTCAAATTCGCAGAATACATGTCAGTTACAAGTGTTATCGCATGTTAAAGTCGGGCAGTAAAATTGAAACAGCCGTGCCCTGCTTGCTTTAACCTGCACATTCTATGCTTTAAAACGATCTAAAAATTATTGCTGAACTCTAAAAATTGAGGTAAAAATTACAGTATTACAGTCTTTTAAAATCAGCAAAAGCCTTAACTATAGTACCGTCAGCACATTATAGCCTTCTGGATTCAGTTTAGCTTAAGTCTAAATCCTGCAACAAATACCAAATAGTCCATAAAGTACATAATATAAGAGTGTGCCTCTTACTCGATGTTTTCAGAGCAAAACGCAAAACTGCTCTGCTCGATAACGACTCACCCGAATCAGACTCAAATCAAATCAATCAACTCAGACCCTAGTGACCCCTCCCGCAAATCAGTACATATATCCAGTATGGGGGTACGTTCGAACTTATGTGTTAAAGCTCGAAAACAGAAACAGTGCGTCCGCGAATTTTGTGCCTGCTTCGAGCTTTGGAACACAGACATTTCGTTGTAGTGATGCATCTAATATGCGGGGGAGGGGGGTGGTGGTGGTGGTGATCCATTAGCGAACAGAGCATAGTTTTTGCTCTGACATAGAGTGTGCCTAGTGGCACACTCTTATCTTATGTACTCTTGTTAATATCAAGAGTACGTAATATAAAAGAATGCCACTAGGCACACTCAATGTTATCAGAGCAAAAACTATGCTCTGCTCGATATCGACTCACGCCCCCGCAAATCGGACAATAGTGACCCCCCCCCCCGCAAATCAGTACCTTGTGGAAACGGGGGTACGCTCACTCGCTCTATGGTTATGTGCTCAAGCTCAAAAACACAAGCAGTGCGTGCGCGAATTTTGTGCCTACTTTGAGCTTTAGAACACAAACATAGCGCACAAAATTCTTTGAAGTGAAGCGTCTAATTTGCGCAGGGTGGGTGGGCCGTTAGCGAGCAGAGCATAATTTTTGCTCTGATGACAGAGAGTGTTCTTAACGACACACTCTTATATTATGTACTCTTGATAATATTAAGCGATTAATTAAGTGGAAGGAACAAATGTTTATGGTATTATAATATTATGTATAGTTTATAGCATTTATACAAATGGGCAAACTCGTTCCAGCTTTGATCAGAGCTTCGCGCTGACCACTCATGCCTTTAAGAATGGTTGTCAACAAAGTGTTGTTAAATTCGAATCTTGGTCGAAACTTAGCAATTTCTAAATAGCACAAAGATCCCAAAATTTTCCCAAAGCACTCGCCAAATCCACTGTAGTCGGATCGGAAGCATCGGGATCGCATTCTAGCGGACTATTTCATGAAAAAATAGACACTATGCAAATATGGCAATGTCTAAATGCAGTGGGTAGAAATATGTACAAATTCAATAGTCATACTGAGATTAGATAGGTGGGGAATCCTATCTCTGTCCCCATATAAGTATTTCAAGGATCAATTTCAGGATCATTCAATTTGAAGGAAATTGGAAATAAAATATAAGTCTATTTACATTTTGCTGGAATTTGCCAGCTAAAAGCGTCTTTGTTTCAGAAAAATATTCCAATTCTAAAATACACTGAATAACACAAGAACGAAGAAATTCGGTTAAGGTTTGGCTTTTAATAGCATTTTTCGATTTTGCAAATCTTTGCCGCTTTTTCCACTTTGATAAGCCAGTGCTGGCTCAGTACTTAATAGAAAAATATCGTTTCCATATTCAGGACCTAAGCACCTGCTTTAACATAATAAAAGCAAGAGTACATAATGATAAGAGTATGACAAGCCTATCACTCTATGCAGTGAAGGCAAAAACTATGCGATGCGCGCTAACGGCTTACCCCCTCCACAAATTGACCCCCTCTCACACCGTCCCTATATGGGTACGTGGTCCAAACGGGGGTCGCTCGCTGCTTTGCATAATTACACGCTGAAATTAATAGGGGCCAAATTTGGGGAGGGGGTGCAAGCGTGTATGCTTAACACATAGATGTACAGAATATACTAAGCGAGTGAGCGACCCCCGTTTACAACTATGTACCCATATAGGGGCGGTGTGAGAGGGGGTCAATTTGTGGGGGGGGGGGGTAAGCCGTTAGCGCGCATCGCATAGTTTTTGCCTTCATTGCATAGAGTGTGACGCTTGTCACACTCTTATCATTATGTACTCTTGATAAAAGTCATTGGGCTAGTAAATTTAGAACAAATGCTACAGCAGCGTATTACATCTATAAATACTTTTATAAAGTTTTTAACTTTTCAAAAACATATTGTTTCCAAAAACGACAGGATAGTAAAAATTCAACAACTAGCTGTCTAATTAACGCTTGCTTAACTTCAAAGCTACAAAATTTGAAATCTTCGATAGTGCCACATTTGTTTGCCAAGATTATGTGTGTGAAAAGTAAATAGTAAATACTAATGGATTCACCAAACAGGATGCGGATTTTCTAAACAGATAAGTGGACAAATGGCTCATGACTAGTTGGACGGTCTTGTGTTCACAAATTATTTATGCTTTAATTATGAGCACACTGACCTGACAAAAGAAAGTACTACGCATTGATAATAACTCTCGTTAACGTTAACGTTAACTTGCGCAGAAATATTTCTACATACATTTATCCACCAT
>JASAND010011839.1:0-34917 GCA_030248195.1 Trissonchulus latispiculum
GCCAGAAAGGAAGCCTACGATTATGGGAATGACTGTTTTGTTTAGTTTATTGCTTTAGTTGAGCATGTTTGAACAAATTTTGCTCAATTTGAAAACAAATTATTCAAGCTCTGTGCCATTTCTGTGGCTGGGATGTAGAAAATATTTTTGATGATCTGCATAAGAAATAAATATTTCTGTTAATTTTTTGTATTATTGAGTTTGTATTTTTTGTTCCCGGATAAATTTTATATTTGTAGTTAATTGCCTTTTGTTTTTTTTGCAGAAAATCACTGGACGAGTTTTATTGACTTTTTGAATCAGATCAGCCAGTTGAAGCAGTACTCAACATCTGAGGTAAATAGTTATTAGTTCAAAGTCATTTTTACCATTCTGTATCTTGGTTTTTTGACGTTCTGGTAGAGGCACCCCGGCACACAGCATTCCAGTTACATGTTATCAAGTTTTCCTTCAATTTGTCTCATAGAATGAGAAGAAAGTAACCAGATAAATCTTTGGGGTTCAAACAATTTCTGGAGCTACAGGCTGGGTGATTTGATCCTGAGAAAACTTTACTTCTTGAATTTGAAAAGTAAAAATAACATGGTAAATTTCCCTGAGTTTAATGCTTGTCAGAACTTACAGTAGAATAGCAAGTTGCTGTGTTTTATGGAAAGTATGGTATATCTCGTTTACTTTATCTTGGTTTGATATCTCAGCTGCATATACCTGTTAATAATAGCCATGATGAGCAATAAGTAATGATGAATCCCCTGAAGCTAGTCCCCCTTATCATGTTTTTGCTGCTCAGAATTTTATAGTTTGTCGAGACTCAATTTCTGTGCAGTCTTGTGGTTTTAGTTTTATATTTGCACTTTTGTTTTGTTATGTAATGCAATTACACTTGGCTTGTATTGCCTGATATGGTCTGAATGTGAAATGCTCTGTTATTTATAGTTGTGAAAAGGTCACACGAGTGACTGCAGATATAGTTAGGTACAGAACATGAGTGTCTACAACAAAGGTTTGAATGCAAAGGTTGTTGAAGTGGTGATAGAACTTTTCTAAAAGTACTCGGCTACGCAGCAAGCGATGCAACATTTTAGGAAATGCACAACATGTGTCGAAGGTTATTGTTGTGTGCTTTCACCTAGCATCATGTTGACGTTACCAGAATTCAAATTCGTATGATTTGAAAAGTCATTGATTATAGTTATTTGCAAGTTGCGAATTGTTGAATTAGGATTACTGATTGAATTAGATTTACGGGTCTCATTATTTTGTATAACAGTACTGTGTCATTTATCTAATCAATTATAGTTGGTCAATTAGGTACTCGTCGAACAATTAACTGGTCAATTGTCAATGTCAAGATGCAGTAAAAGTCTACCATGTTCTGTGTATACGCGCGGCCACAAGCGCCTTCTATGGAGTACAATTTAATTTGCATATTAGGTAGCGCGTCAGCGCACTACCTAAATCAGGAAAAAAAAAAATTTCAGGTCTTCTGGAACATAGAGGTAGAGCCCTCATATAGAACTTCACGAGGGGTGTGCCGTGCAAATTTGAAGGTGGGTCGAGCCGTTTTTGAGATATGACAGATTCAATTTTTCCACGTGGTCGACTTTCTCCACATTCCCCCCCCCCCTGGGGTCAGGTCTTAGATTTCCTATAATATATGGGGTTTTTTGAACACGTCTCCCCATTTTTTGGGAAATGAGTACTGGCAGTCGGCTGCTAGATTTCCCGATTTTCAAGATTTTTTCAAAAATGGGCCGGGTCCTCTGTTCAAGCAAACTTGAATCAGCAGGCCGAGGTCTGGTGTCTGATGAGTACACACCCCACGGTCCTACCCGCCATGGGGAGGTATGCGAATTTGACCCCCGGGTCTCGGCCAGGGGTCAGCCACGGTGCGCGCATGTTACTGAGGTTTCGCCTGAATAGGAACCCCTATACGGGTGAATTTGGCCCATTAGGGCTCTCAAAGTTGTAGGACCCGGGCATGAGGTGGCCCTACCGTAACTCCAACTTTTAACCTCTCTACAGAAATATCTCGAGCAGGTCCCATTGGGATTTGCGTTGAAGGTGTTGGTGTTTAGGTTCGACCCCTGTGGTGCCCTGGCCAGTCTGACCGACCATGTCCGTACCGCATTTTCTTAAAGTTGGTATCACCGAGACGAGGCGAACAATTTTTGTCACTTGAGGACTTCTCCAAAAGTGTCTCTGCGTCGTGGCGCCTTGACAAGTCCCGGATCGTCCAAAATGGCCGCGTCAGATTTTCAAAGTCATGTTTGGTATCAAATGAAATTTTTTTGCGAGGCGAACATGTGACTCCTCGCAATTTGGCGGGTTCAGGAGCTCGACCAACCAAAAATCGATGTTCCAACTTTGGTATCAAATGAGAGGGGAATACGAGCTTCCACCTCTAGATGTACTTCGTGGCTTGACAGGGTCCATGGATCGAAAAATCGATTTTTTAAAAAATTTCCAAGTTTGCACAATGAAAAGTTCTGGTGGCGAACATTTTTTGTCATTGGAGACCCCCTCCAAAAATTTGCGGGAATTGGCGCCCCGAGTCTGGACTGGTCAGTACCTTTAAAATTTCCAACTTTGGTATCAAATGAGCCTTGGTGAGGAACATTTTTTCTCATTGGAAGTGACCTCCAAATCCTATTCGGGAAAAAATAGGTCTGACTGGTGAAAAATCGATTTTTTAAAATTTCCAAGTTTGGTATCAAATGAGCCCTTATCAGGCGAATATTTTGTCATTGGAGGAATTTCCTCCACCCATATTTCAGTCCGAATCCAAAAAATGTCAAAAATCGATTTTTCTAAAAAGCGGCCAAAAATTTTAATATTTTTTGTCATTGGAAAGACTAGATGTTCGTGGTCTCTACGAGGGAACACTGTCCAAAATGGTCAAAAATCGATTTTTTCTGGAAAAAGTGGTCAAGTTGTTTAGGCGAATATTTTTTTGTCACAATTTAAAGTGTCTCTAAATGTGCAGTTCTGACAAATCGATATTTTGTGATGCAGAAATTCGATAATTTCTGGAATGCTTGATGCACAATTGCGTTTTCTCAAAGGTAATTTCCAGCAGCTTTATTCACAAGTCAATGTGATCCTGTTTTAAATTTCAAAGTTTTGTGATGAAAAATAATTGCGTTTTTTCAGTTTTCGACCCCACGCACCGTTTGGAGTTCGGCCCCCCATCATTCTTCCTTTCTGACAATTCCTGATGCTGAAATACTCGCTTGTTCTCAGTGGGGAGTAGATTCCGGTCCGTTTTCTCTGACAATTCTTCCGGAATGTTTTCTGGATGAAAGCTTTACAAATTTTCTGTTCCCCCTTCTTCGCGGGGAGTCTGGCCCCGTCATCCTGTTCTGCCTGATGCTGAAATACTGTAGCTCAAAATTTCACGCAGATTTATCTCCTTCCACCCCGTCATCCTTTTCCGATGGGTCTCGTTTTCTGATGCAGAAACAATGTTGGTTCAGGTAGGCCACGTCTCGCATTCCCCACATTTTGGCGGTTTGCTCACCACGGTTTAAGATGATAACTTCTGAGAACGTTTTCCGATGCAGAAGTACTGTAAATTTTCAAATTTTCTCAAAAATTCTCGCGGGAAAATTTGACCAAGTTTTTCCGGAAAACCTTTACTAAAATTCCACGTTTTCTGATGCAGAAATTAATTAAAAATTTTTCAATTTCTTCATACACGCGCTCCCCCCTGGAGTCATTCTGTTGTCTCTTTTCGGATAGCCCCAAAACGTTTTCTGATTTAGAAACACCAAAGTTTTCAGTTCTCCGAACTCCACGCGTCTTATTTATTCCCCGGGTCTCGCTCCCTTGTTTCCCCACTAATCTCTGATGCAGAAACAATTGCGTTTTTCAACTTTTCTCGTAGTTTCACGGAGGTGGAATTTTCCTGTTTTCCGAAAACATTTCAACCGCTTGATTTAGAATCAATTGTTTTTTTCAAATTTTCAAAATTTGCAACATCTCTCTCTCGGGTGTATTCGGGGGGGGGGGGGTCGTCGCATGGCGTGGGGTACGGAAAATTTGAGAAAACGCAATTGTTTCAGCATCAGAAAACGTTTACAGAGGGGTTGTCGGAAAGGAGGGTGATGGGGGGGCCGAACTCCCACGGGAGGGGAGGGGTCGTCGCGGTGCGTGGGGTACGGAAAATTTGAAAAAAACAATTGATTCTGCATCAGAAAACGGTTAGTAAAGGTTTTCCGGAAAACAGGAAGAGGGGGGCCGAACTTCCACCGGGGGAGGGGCCGTCGCGGTGCGTTGGCTACGGAAAAGTTGAAAAAACGCAATTGTTTCTGCATCAGAAAACGATTAGTAAAGGTTTTCCCGAAAACAGGAAGACGGGGGCCGAACTCCCACAAGGAGGGGGGGTCGTCGCGGTGCGTGGAGTTCGGAAAATTTGAAAAACGCAATTGTTTCTAAATCAGAAAACGTTTACAGAGGGGCTATCGGAAAAGAGGATGACGGGGGGCCGAACTCCCAGGGGGGGGGCCGTCGCGGTGCGTTGGCTACGGAAAAGTTGAAAAACGCAATTGTTTCTGCATCAGAAAACGTTAAGTTTAGTAAAGGTTTTCCGGAAAACAGGATGACGGGGGGCCGAACTCCCCTCCCACGGGGGGGGGTCGTCGCAGTGCGTGGGGTACGGAAAATTTGAAAAACGCAATTGTTTCTGCATCAGAAAACGTTCGCAGAGGAGTTATCGCTAAACAGAATGGCGGGGGGCCGAACTCGCACCGGGGTGGGGTGGGGGGGGGCTGGGGGTCGTCGCAGTGCGTGGCGTTCGAAATAATTGAACCAACGAAATTGTTTCTGCATCAGAAAACGTTTACAGAGGGGCTATCGGAAAAAGGATGACGGGGGCCGAACTCCCACCGGGGGGGGGGGGGTCGTCGCGCTGCGGGGGGTACGGAAAATTTTAAAAGCGCAATTGTTTCAGCAACAGAAAACGTTTAAAGGGGGGCTATAGGGAAACAGGATGACGGGGGGCCGAACACCCACCGGGGGGGGGTTGACCTGGTACGTGGGGAACGGAAAATTTGTAAAAGCGCAATTTTTCTTCATCAGAAAACATTTCCGGAGGGGTTATCGGAGAAGAGGATGACGGGGGGGCCGATCTCCCACTGGGGGGGGGGGCGTCGCGCTGCGTGGGATACGGAAAATTTGAGAAAACGCAATTGTTTCAGCATCAGAAAACGTTTACAGAGGGGTTGTCGGAAAGGAGGGTGATGGGGGGCCGAACTCCCACCCGGGGGGGGGGGGTCGTCGCGGTGCGTGGGATACGGAAACTTTGAAAAAACGCAATTGTTACTTCATCACAAAACGTCCACAGAGGGGTTATACTAAAACAGGATCACGGGGGGGCCGAACTCCCCACGGGTGGGGGGTCGTCGCGCTGCTTGGAGTACGGAAAGTTTTGAGAAAACGCAATTGTTTCTGCATCAGAAAACGTTTGCAGAGGGGTTATCAGTTTCTGCATCATAAAATATCGATTTTTGACCAGTCCGGACCCTGGTCAGGGCGCCACAGCTGGCTAGGGACACTTTAGAGAGGTCCTCCAATGACAAAAAATGTTCGCCTCGCCACGGGCTTTCATTTGATACCAAACTTGACCACTTTTGGAAAAATCGATTTTTGACCATTTTGGACCGGTCCGGACCCTCGTCAGGGCGCCACAGGCCGCTGGGTCCACTTTGGAGGTGTCTTCCAATGACAAAAAATGTTCGCGTCACCAAGGGCTTTCATGTGATACCAAACTTGGCCACTTTTAGAAAAATCGATTTTTGACCATTTTGGACCGGTTCGGACCCTGGTCAGGGCGCCACAGGCCGCTGGGACCACTTTGGAGGGGGTCCTCCAATGACAAAATGTTCGCCTGACCAAGGGCTTTCATTTGATACCAAACTTGGAAATTTTTTAAAAAATCGATTTTTCACCAGTCCGGACCCTGGTCAGGGCGCCACAGGCCGCTGGGACCACTTTGGAGGGGTCCTCCAATGAGAAAAAATGTTCCCCTCACCAAGGGCTTTCATTTGATACCAAAGTTGGAAATTTTTTAAAAAATCGATTTTTGACCAGTCCGGACCCCAGTCAGGGCGCCACAGACCGCTGGGGCCACTTTGGAGGGGTCCTCCAATGACAAAAAATGTTCGCCTCACCAAGGGCTTTCATTTGATACCAAACTTGGAAATTTTTTAAAAAATCGATTTTTCACCAGTCCGGACCCTGGTCAGGGCGCCACAGGCCGCTGGGACCACTTTGGAGGGGTCCTCCAATGAGAAAAATGTTCCCCTCACCAAGGGCTTTCATTTGATACCAAAGTTGGAAATTTTTTAAAAAATCGATTTTTGACCAGTCCGGACCCCAGTCAGGGCGCCACAGACCGCTGGGGCCACTTTGGAGGGGTCCTCCAATGACAAAAAATGTTCGCCTCACCAAGGGCTTTCATTTGATACCAAACATGACCACTTTTGGAAAAATCTATTTTTGGCCATTTTGGACCGGTCCGGACCCTGGTCAGGGCGCCACAGGCCACTGGGGCCACTTTGGAGGGGTCCTCCAATGACAAAAAATGTTCGCCTCACCAAGGGCTTTCATTTGATACCAAACGTGGCCACTTTTAGAAAAATCGATTTTTGGCCATTTTGGGCATGGTCCACGGTCCGGACCCCTGGCCAGGGCGCCACAGGGGTCCGGGCGAAACCTACTATAGCCTATGCTGTAGTGCCCCCGCACCCCACCCCAAATCCCAAATAAGAGAGACCTGCTCACTGTAGATATTTCTGTAGAAGAGGTTAAAGTTGGAGTTGCGACACGGTAGGGCCCACCACCATCAGGGTGCCCCCCAGCCACATGGATAGGTCCTACAGCGAAACTAATGGGCCATTTAGATTCACCATATAGGGGTTCCTATTCGAATACGAAACCTCAGCCCAGCAGCTCTTATGTATAGGGCTGCCTACTCCGTAGGCCCAGACCCCCCCTTTTACACGTTAACTAGTGACCCCTGGCCAGAAAACTACAGGGGCCAGATCCAAAATTCATATATCCCATGGCAATTAGGGCCGTGGGGCCATGCTCCTCATCGAACCTCAGACCCATCGGCCTGCCCCAGTTCAAGTTTACTTGAACAGAAGGATTGGCCATTTTTGAAAAAACTATCTCCGAAAAAATCGAAATCCTGCTATGTACACAGACCTATGGGGGGTCATACCTACTCCATACTCATTTCCCAAAAAATGGGGAAAAAGTTGTTCAAAAAAACCCCATATGGTATAGGAAATCTAAGACCTCCGACCCCTAGGGGGGGGGGAATGGAGAGAAAGTCGTGCATTGAAAAATTGAATCTGTCATATCTCAAAAACGGCTCGGCCGATTTTGCTCAAATTTGCACAGCATGTACCCCTCGTGAAGGGGTTTCTACTGGTAAAATATGAAGGCTCTACCTCAACTCCTCCGCCGGCACCAGGGAAAACTATGTTCCAAGAGGCCGCAATACGCCTTTTTTCCCTATTCTAGGTAGTGCGCTGACGCGCACTACCTAATATGCAAATTAAGTTATACTCCATAGAAGGCGCTTAGTTGGTATGCCGCATGGCTGCACAGATTGCAAGAACATGAAGTAGACTTTACTGCATCTTGACATTGACAATTGACCAGTTAATTGTTTTGTTCGACAATTGTTCGACAATTGACCAACTATATAATTGATTAGATAAAATGACACAGTGGTCGTCGTTTCTTGCTGTTGCTCACAAAGAAGTATAATGAGACCCATGGAAATCTAATTCAATCAACAATCTAATTCAACAATTCGCGGCTTGCGAATAACTATAATCAATGACTTTCAAATCATACGGGCTAATTCACAGTAACGTCAACATGATGCTAGGTGAAAGCACACAACAATAACCTTCGACACATTGTCACGCATTCAAACTACCTCCCTCAAAATGTTATCCTTTGCTGCGTAGCCGGTACATTACTTTTAGAAAAGTTCTGCTCCATACCTTCCAACAACCCTTTTGCATTCATCTTCTGCTTGTTGTAGGCCATCTATGTTATTCGACATTCTGTACCTGCAACTGTATCTGCAGTCCTTCGTTGACCTTTCGCAACTGTGCCAGCTCAGATCGTAGACCGTTCATTTCGTACTGGAGCGATTCACGTTCCGCGGACCACACGGAACGCTCTTCCTCGAACTACAATACAAGCCAAAGTGTAGTACGTACATAGTAAAGGCACAAAACAAAAGTGCAAAAATATAAAAACTAAAACCACACAAACAATACCGTACAAAATTAGTCTCGACAAACTATAAAATTCTGAGCAGCTAAAACGTTAGCTATGGTATAGGGGGGTTCTTCCTGAAGAGTTCATCATTGCTTATTGCTCATCATAGTTTGTTATTAACAGACACTTACATATGCAGCTAGGATATCAAACTAAGATAAAGTATAAACGGATATATACGTTTGCTTTTCCTGCACATAAAACACCGAGAAGCAGCGCTGATATTCTACTGTAGGATTCTGACAAGCATTAGAGAATTCTCCAGGGAATTTACCATGTTACGTATCCTTTACTTTTCAAATTCAAGAGAGCAAAGTTTTTCTCGGGATCAAATCACCCAGCCTACTCCAAAAGTGCCCATCCCAGAAATTGTTTAATTTAAAGATTTATCTGGTTGCCATTTCTCATTCTGTGGAACAAGAGTGGAGAAAAACTTGATAACATGTAGCTGGAATGCTGTGTGCAGGGATAGTACCTCCCCCACTAGAACCTCAGAACGTCAAAAAATAAAACCAAGATACAAGAATGGTAAAAAATGACTTTAGTTGCATAACTATTTACCTCAGATGTTTTTTCCAGTGCCTGCTTCAACTGGCTGATCTGATTCAAGAGTTGGCCAATTTCACCCTCCTTTTTCCGGGTCACTTCGTCCAGTGATTTTCTGCAAAAAAATCCAAAAAACAAAAATCAATTAACTACAAATATAAAAAAATTTATCCGGGAACAAAAATTCAAAATGTAGTTCACAAACTCAATAGAAGCCCGCAAAAGACCAGCCCAGTAAGGGGGAAATATTTATTTCTTCAAATACGGATCATCAAAAATATTTCTACATCACAGCTACAGAAATAGCGCAAGCTAAGGAGTCAAACCTTGTTTTCAAGAGTGAACAAAATTTGTTCAAACATGCTTCAATAAAAACAATAAACTAAATAAAAACAGTCATTCCTACTTATAATCATGGAAAGAGGCTTCCTTTTCTGATTCCAATTCCTTTACTCTAAAAAAACAACAAAACAGACACCATTTTAGATCAGCACAAAATTTAATGTCAGAAAAGCTGTAACCCTGAATCCAACCCTCCCTCCTGGCTCCTCTCAGTACGTCAACGTCGCAAGACCACAACCATACAGACCACAAAAATACAATAACAGGAAGATAAACAGGCTTTAAGTTAAAGCCAAAAAAGCTGAGAAGGACGAACTGAGTAAGATAATATGGTTAGACGACTTTACAACAAAATTTTAACTCTGATATTTTCTGTGACGAGTTCGGATGAGGAGGTATCGAAAAGACACAACCAAAAAATCCGCTCTCCGCAAAAAACGAATCTCTGCCAATCAGTCTACCATAACCTACCGCTGTTGCAGCTTCAGTATCTTATCATTGCCCTGAAACAATAGAAGAAATAAGAAAATAAATCCAAAGATCAAAGCTCATAATTCTTGTTAATACTCTGAGGCCCTATTTCTTTAAAGATTAAATGGATTAGATTTAAATTAATCCGCACTAAAGAAACACCTCGGATTAAACGGATTAGAGTATAATCCAGCGAGTTAAAACAAGTTAAATGGAGTAAATTTAATCCTATTTCTTTTATGCACCTGGGATTAAAATCATAATCTAATCCTGTTTCTTTATTCACATTTCGGGTTAAAAAATCAACCAGTTAATTTTAATCACACCTGCTTAATCGCTGTTTCTTTAAAGATTAATTTTAATCTGTTTAATCCGCCGCCTGCATTTTTAACTAGTTTTTAATCCTCGTGCAGCTACACGGATTAAACGGATTAAAAGTTGGCAAATTAAAATTTTTAATCGCAATTTCTTTAATGGCGGATTAAATGGATTAAAATCAACTCGTTTAATCCGCAGATTAAAAATGGTCGGATTAGCCGAGTTAATTTTAATCGGTTTAATCCGTTTAATCCAGTATTAAAGAAATAGCAATTGAATTAAAATTTTAATCCGGCTGATTTTTAATCCGTTTAATCCGACCATTTTAATCTTTAAAGAAATAGGCCCTGAGAATATGGTCACTATACAACATCATAACAAACATAACCGACTTTTTCCTACAGGGGGTTGGAGTAGAGAGGTGCCCCACAAATTGATCCCCCAGACTTGGACCGCCCTCCAGGATTCGGGACTTCGTGACGTTTTCTTCTCCAGAAACCAAAGTGCCCGAAAATAGGGCTTTAAGCACACTTTAACAAGGGGGGGTTATGGGGGGGGGTACGAGACCCCTCAAAAATTGGAAGTTCGGTACAAGGGCTAGCAAAATCAGGGCCAAGGGACAAGGGACAGTGCCCGAAAAGGCAGGTCAAAATAAAAATTAATAAAAATTTTAGCCAAAAATAGCGAAAAGGTTTTAAAATATCAAAAAGTTTCCAAAAAATCGCGGAAAACTGCTTATTTTGCTCTAAAATGGCTGCAAAATAGCTAATTTAACGCTAATTTTGCTTAAAATTTGCAAAAATTGTACTTTTTCAAGAAACCTTTCTGCTTGGACCCTCCCCCCAAATTTGGGATAAGGTACAAGGGCAGGTAAAATTTGGCCTAAAACTGGTACAGGACCCCTCAAGAATCGGTACCCTTGTTAATGTATGGCTTTAAGGGTAGACTTTCACATACTTTTCAGGCTTTACTGAACTTTTACGTCTTTTCTAAGCATTTTCATTAACAACCGTAAGCATTTTTCGAAACAATTCTGCCCACCCCAAAAATCTGTGTCCCCCACCCCCAGACCTGGAGGGAAGGGGGCCTCCAGGCGTCACCCCCCCCCCCCCAAATTTTAACCAAGGAAAAAGCCAACATAACGTATCATTATCAACCTCTGTTTGACACAGCATTTTTTAATACAAAGCCACAAATTTCAGCTCCAAGACTGACCTTTTGGACATCCTCTCGCAGTGCAGTAGTCTTTGTTTGTGCCGATTTCTAAAATGCAGATACAAACACTAAACTAATGTTTATATAGCTTGAGTATGTAACAAAAGAGACAACAAAATTAAAAATGAATGTTGGCTAACTTGTACAAAGAGAAGTCGAGCATTACACAAAACAAATAATTTTCATTATTTTTTATTAGGGAAGCACCGATCCCAGTGGTCAGGCCCTGGTTCAAAATTAGCAACATTTTGTTCATTTTTGACATTTTTTGACCAAAATTTCGAAATTTCGAAAGTCAAACAGTACTATGTACAAATCGTTTGTTTTCCAACAGATTTGAATGAAAACAACGATAGTAACGTTTGCATATCAGAAAATATTGCAAAATTTCTATTTTCAAAAATTTTTTTAAAATTTTTCGATTTGGACCCCCAATTTCCAGGCCCCGGCCCCGGACCCGGTACCGGGGCGCCAAGCTGGTCCCGGTCCCGGTCCAGGTAGCAGCGGCCCCGGTGCATCTCTATTTATTACTTTTATCAACTCATATACTCACTGCTCCAGAGAAACCCACCACCCAAACAATAAACAACTGCCCAACAATAAGCCGCCTCACAGAGCACTCTAAGAAGTAACAATTTCATATTATAAAAAGCACAAAGCACAGCACCACACAGCAACCACAGCACACGTACCAAACTAGCTTCCAGATCAGCACAGCGCTCACGAAGTTGAACAAGTTCACTGTCTTTTGCTGTTGCAGTTGCAGTCGAGGAATCTTCCGTTTGCATTGGCTCCTCCGTCTGACTACCTACACGATGTAAATGAAAAAGAAATAATTAAAAACACCTGCCTGCAGCAAGAGTACATAAATAAGAGTGTGACAGCTGGTAAGCTCCCTGTTATCAGATGCTCTGTTCGCTAACGGCCTACCCCCACCGCAAATTGGACCCCAGTGATGAACAAAGTGAATTCGCCCGCTATGTTTGTGTTCTACAGCTCGAAAACAGACACAAATTACAGTTACGCACTGCTTGAGTTTTTGAGCTTAAGCACATAAACATAGAGTGAGTGAGCGTACCCCCGTTTGGACCCCGTATCCATTTAGGGGCGGAGTGAGAGGGGGGTCAATTTGGGGAGGGGTAAGCCGATAGCGAACATGGCATAGTTGTGGCTCTGATTGCATAGAGTGTGGCGCTTGTCATACTTTTATACATACATTCTGTACTCTTGCCTGCAGTCATTGAGGCAAAGCCTTAGTCTGAAACAGGAGAGACAGAGAGAGCTACCTATGATGAATGGATACAAATGAAGTCAGATGAATTTAACTTTCTCGCGTCGTCTTCTCGGCCATTCCTAGCCACGTTATGATGCCATGTATATACATAAATTTAGTTTACAACAAACCCACTTGTCGTGTTTTGCGGGCCCATGTGGCTCTCTATATATACACAAGTATATACAATATAATGTGAAAATGAGAAAAATCGGAGATCATCAGACAATTCGAGAAAAACGCGCGCCGCCACCGCTAATAAGCAGATCAATTCCTTTACCGTCAGTCACAGTCACGTGATCAGACTCCGGCTGGGGGGAGGGTCCAGCGGGCGCCGACAAGCTCCGGTCACGTGACGCCGCTTCCGTCTGTTTCAATTCCTGCCGCAGTTCCTGCACGCTATGCTCTAGCATTTGATTTTCGGCCAGAAGCTATAAAGGGAAAAACAAAAAGGATACAATATTAAAGCAAGTCTAGGAAACTAAAAAGTCACAAAAATCAGTTCTTTTCTGGCACTTTTGTTCATGTCCGGAACTTACTCGTCCCTGGCATATACGTCACGGCAGTAGCGTAGGTACAAAAAATTTTCAGGGGGGGGGGGCGGTTTTGACCGAGGACTTTTGAGGGGGGGTGGTGGTGGTAAAATATTCTATTTTTGCGTAACGATTACATGCACACTGTGTACTATATATACTGCAAGTTGTCCTGTTAATTCAAGAGTCTTCTATGGTTCCACTTTCGACTTGATACAACTGAAAGCGAAACCCTAAGTCCCAAATGGGGGGTCTGGGAGGCCGAGCCCCCCAGAAGTTGAGAAAATTTTTAAATTTTGTAATTAAACGCTATTGAAACATTTAATTCTTTATAAATGATTTATCAATTGACTAACAACATTTTGTACTGTTATTTGCTATTTTCTAATTTACTGTCTTGCCCGAAAACTGAAACTATTAGGATGCTCCCATTACGTAAGAACTGCGTATTCTGATGATATCAACCAATTATGCCAAGGCTGATAATGTTGGGAATAACATAACAGATAACAGCAAAAGTGCAAAGCAACTTATATACGAACATTTGCTAGCAATGCATGCTTAATGAAAAATAATAATTTTGATAATCTAAATAGCCAAAATTCGCGCCGGAGGCGCGAAAATTTTTTAATGGTGTAGAAACTGCATCAATGTTGAGATAATTTGAAACATTAATGTATAATTTGTGTATGTTTCTAATTAAGTTAAACGCCCGCGCTCCGCGCGGGCGTAAAATTTTTCTTTTGCCCAATGTTTCAGGGGGCAAAGCCATTATTTCGGGGAAGACGGCCGCCCCCCCGCCCCCCCCGTATCTACGCTAGTGCGTTACGGTACGGTACACTCTATAACGCCAAACAGTGATCTTAAATAAAATGTTACAGCACAATTGTATTAAAACGGCCACGGGTGCAACTCAAAGGATTGGCCGTTTTTCAGGCTTCGCATATCACAAAACACGATATAGAATTTGACAAACAGAATGTGAAGAATATGAAGGCCAAACAAATTTATTCAATTTCCATGATACTAGAATCATTCAAATACCCCCCCCTGTCCCCGAACCCCCACCCCACCCCCCCCCCCCCTAAAAACATACCCTATTGAGTTCCTCTCGTAGCGTATCATTCTGTAGGGCAAATTCTTCCTCCTGTAGAGCCATTTTGCGTCTGATTGCCTCCGCATCCTGCTCCAGCTGTTCCATCATCTGGCGACGAGCGGAGGATCCCGCCACGCCTGCGGCTCCGCTCAGCCCGCCCATACCCAGACTGGAGAGTAGGGCATTCTGTGGCAGCTGGAAAAAAACAAAGACAAAAAAGACAAAAACTGAAAAAAACTAACTGAAAAACAATACTGTCGGCTTATTCTACTGGGGGGTGGGGCACCTCCCCATAAACGACCTCCCCCCCCCCAAAGTCACCCTCCCCCCCCCCCAAAAAAGTGGGTGCCCCTTTTGGTTGCCCTGAAAAAAATCGCTTAAGGTCGCACTTCCCTTACATTCATTCCACTTTGGAAAGCTGTAACTTACTCAGTATTGAGAGTTATGAATTAAGCCACATACCAAAGTGAAGCTCTACATCTTCTGCGTCGTTTGGTATCACTGAAACCTGTCTACCTAGTTTGTATTGGTTGCAAACTTACCAAAAGTAGCCACAATTTTCGACCAAAATTTTTTCTGAAAAATTTTTACGCAACAACAAAATGGCCGTATCCAATGTGTTTCTGAGATAATTTGCCAGGGACGGTTTTTTGATTTTGCCAAAAAATTGTTTCAGTATACAGAAATTGAGCATTTTCTAAAAATTTGGCAGTTTATCCAACTTTGAAAAATCATTGCTCTTGATTGGAAGCTGATAAAGAGAAAAATAAAAAACCGTCCCGGGCAAATTGTCCAAACATACTATGTGTAGTATATCTTTTAGACCCACCCATTGGTTGTGGAGCAATCTTCGGTCAAAAAATTTTGGCCGCAATTTGACAAAATCAGTTATTTGCCCAGAACTTTAGGCTTATTCAGTGTACAGCGCTCTAATCAACCTAAATTGTGCCTCTTTTGAAGCTCTCTAAGTTGAGTATAAATGTGTCTACACTTGTAGTGTACACTGGCTCCAATTAGGCAAAACCTCTGTTCAGCAAGATCGTGTCAAAAATAACCAATTTTCGAGCAAAAATGTTTCAAAAATTCACTGCTCAAAAACGATAGGAGCTAGAGACTAATGTCTAAAAGCAAAGTTGTAGAGCACATGATAAGCTTTAAAATGATTATAGTCGCTGGGCATAATTTTCTATATATAGTTCTAGAACTTCAAATTTTTGTTTCTCACTGTACATGAATGTTATGAAGCTGTCGTTTTTACAGAACGTTTATTATCATTCCCGATGCATTTTCTGAAAATTTGAATGAAATCGGGCAATAACTGCACTTTCTGCAACTAGATCTGCATGTAAGGGGAGCACGACCTTAAGGGAGGGGGCTACTTGGGTAAAAAATTCGACTCTCACGGATTTCGATCAAATTGTGCCCATTGATACTCCCTAGGGCCGTACGCAATCCATTGAAATTTGAGACGATTTCGTCCAGGAATAAAAAAGTTGCAGTCATTCAAAATTCCAATTCCTATTGAAAATGGCCCAAAATCGGAACTTTAAATTTTTCGCTTCTGAGAACGATAACTTACTCAAATCAGAACCGTTCGAAACGTTCTATAGCTCATTTTGGAACTAAATACAATATCTAAAACTTGTCGAAGAGCTTTTTTCAAAATTCGGTTTCTAAATTTTACAGTAATCGTTTCCGTGGGGCAACCCCAAAATTTGTCAAAATGTGGCATTTTTCGAAAATTTTCGAACTTTACAAATATGCACAATATCTATATCAATCGATAGCTTTTTCGATTTAAAAAACTTTTCTTCTTGGCACAAACTTTCATTTTGCAACTGTTTAAAGTTATCGGCCAAAAACCGTATCTCCGTGATTTTTCAATTTCTGTGTTTTGGGGGTTGCCTCTAGATGCCTCACGAAAACGATTACTGTAAACGTTAGAAACTGAATTTTGAAAAAAGCTCTTCGACAAGTTTTAGATATTGTATTTAGCTACAAAATGAGCTATAGAACGTTTCGAACGGTTTTGATTTGAGTAAGTTATCGTTGTCAGAAGCGAAAAGTTTAAAGTTCCGCTTTTAGGCCATTTTCAATAGGAATTGGAAATTTTGAATGGCTGTAACGTTTTTATTCCTGGACGAAATCGTCTCAAATTTCAATGGATTGCGTACGGCCTTAGGGAGTATCAATGGGCACAATTTGATCGAAGTCCGTGAGGGTCGAATTTTTGACCGAAGTAGCCCCCCCCCTCTTAAAAGGCCAAATTTTCAAAAATTTTCCGGCTGTGCCGGAGATTTTTGCCTATTTTAACACTGAATCTGCTTATTTTTGTACTAAAAACGAAAGTGTTTGGCGATTACTATAAACATACCGCAACTTTTAGTAAGTTTTAAGAAAAATTTAGAAAAATTTTCGCCCCTCCCCCAAAATGACTCGCCCCCCGAGACCCCAAAGAGCCCCCCAAGAAAAGTTCCCTGGAATAAGCCCAAATACTCAACTCTTGAGGCGGGTGGGGACTGGTGATTTCTTTTGGAGACATCAAGTTAAAACCATTGCGTTAGTCATCCATTATATACTTGTTACAGTTACATAGAAAGCCTAGCAATCTTCCAAACCAACTGTAGCCTAACATTTTGTCTTGTTAATAATGGATATAATACTATTAAACTAATTCTGATTTTCCAGAATTGTACAACAGCCTGAAAGCCAGAAAAATAAAATTCACGATTTTCAGGAAACGTTTGTTATCAGTTTACAAAACTGATAAACCGAAAATTATAAGTGGTTAAAATCAACGGGCAGGTAACCAATCATTTAATAAAAAAAACTAATTCGGAGGGGGGAGGACATCTATTTCGCTGAGAAATTTTAAAAGATGCGGGGTCGGGGAGGGGCAGCAGTAGCAACCAACCTTGGAAAGCTTCTGATAATCATCCTGTAACTGTTTATTGGAGCTTTGCAGTTGACTTACATCTAAAAATTCAAAAATTGAAAATTAAAAAATTTTACTAAATTAAAAATAAACCGGTTAAAGCCAATACTAACAAACACTGGTACAAAAAACCACCTGGCTCACATAAATCTAAACCATGTTATAATATTTCTACGTCACGAAAACTGGCTTTTTCCTACCGGGGGGGGGGGGGGGGCCCCCCCCAGAAATCCGTTCCCCCCCCAGACTTGGCTCGCCCCCCCAGGATTCGGGCCTTCCCCCCCCCCAGAACCCCCCCCCACCCTAAAGTGCCCGAAAAAATAGAGTTTTTAGGGCAAATTTTGAAAATTTTTTCCGGCTTCGCCGGATTTTTACCCATTTTTAAGCATGTTTTAGCTATTTTAAGCTTAAATTTAAGTTAAAAATAGTGAATTTTTAGCTCAGCAGCAAAAAATAGCTATTTTTAGACATTTTTCTAAAAAATTTTCTCCCCCCCCCCCCCACCTGGGGGGGGGGGGAGACCCCCCAGACTTCCCCCCCAGAAATTTTTGCGCAGGAAAAAGCCAGGAAAACAAGGTTGTAAGCAAACACCCAGGAAGATGCGTTGCCCTAAACTGTCAGCAATCTGAAATTCTACAGGGCCAGTTTTTTCAAAAAAACCAAAACTTTGTACAAATTACTCTAACAAATTATATAATTAGGTTAGTCAATTTATTATTAACTAATATTAATAATAATAATTAACCTTTACCATTTCTAAGCCGTTTACATTCCTCCTCATACTGATAGTTGGACGTACGCAGTTCCAGCAGTTGGGTCTGAAAAAAGGTATGCAAAAAATTTCATCACGGAAAATTCGGATCAACAACGTATATATATATATATATATATATATATATATACTTCCGTTTATATGAGTACAGTTTTCCGGATTAGCCGGATATTTCTAGGCGGTTTTTTATTTTTAACACCATTTTTTTAAAACGAATTAAAAACGTTTTCAGCGGACACTGTAAAAATAGCGCAATTTTTAGCATTAGAAAATTTCGAAAAAGCCCCCCTCCCCCGAGAACTCCCCAAGAAAATTTTCCTAGAATAAACCCAGGACTAGAAACATGCAAAAAAGATTAAAGCGTATATACTGAATTGAGCATGAGAATACATACAAAGGAAGGAAAATCAGTTGAATATAATAATTAGACATTAAAATAGAGAAAAAGCAAATCAGACAGCTGTCAAAATTGCCCGGAACTGCATAAGAAATTATTCCGTACCTGTAACCGCTGAAATTCCTCTTCCGATATAGCGGTCACCATTACTCTTCAAATTCAAATCAAACTTCATAAACCACAACACCTTAACAGATGCAAACAAATAAAATCAAAAATACAAAAAAAGAGATATCTTGTCGGTACGATCTGGTCTTGTGACCCCTGGAGAATATATCCATCCCTGGCTTAGGGGCAAGGGGTCCCATCGTTAAATCTCCATATAGATTCCCGCAGAACCACGAGTATCGCCTCAAATGATGACTGCATCCAAACAAGGATGGCCGGTCGTTCAAAGCTTAACCCCCCCCCCTGTACATGGAATCCTGTTACCTTCCCACCAGGCGCGTAGCCGGGGGGGGGGGGTTTGCCCCCCGAAATCGGAGACAAAAGAAAAATTTCTAATGAGTAGCAGCGTGAATAAATATTTCAAGAAATTTTCGCCTGCGGCGCTACTGAAGAACGAAAATATCTCAAAAACAATAGACTTTGCATGATATTTTCAACCAACGGTTCAGTTGTAGTAGAAATTTCAGAGAAATTTTGGCTTGCCCTCCTCCGAATTTTTTTTCTGGCTTGGCTACGCTAGTGTTTCCCACAGAACAATTAAGGATGGATATCTGGGTTGACCAGAGCTCACCGACTAGAGCTATCTGCTTAGACCCTTGCTCAAGAGGATTTGTGAAAGCCTGTGGCAGGGGGGATTCGAACCTCGGACTGACGGATCCGAAGTCAAACATCTTAACCACTCGCCCATCACAGTTACGTGATTTCGCAAGTTTGCCATAAAGGTCGCGATATATTCAACAAAATTAGGCTCTAGTTTTTGTTCATGACCTTTGGCCTTACCCAAAAACGTCCAACTAGTGATGAGCACTGGATATCCGGGTATCCGGATAATTTTTATATCCGGATAATATCCGATTTGAGAAGAATATCCGGATATCCCGATATCCGTGTACTTTTCAGACAAAGTAATGAAAAATTTGCAAATTTTCGACAAAAATTTCAAAATTTTAAAAATATTTTTCAAAAATTTCCTTGAAAATATATTTGAAACCAAGGTTGCGGTTTGATTGCATGATAGAAATTCAAGAAATACCGAAAAATAGACAGAAAAATTGAACGTTTAACTGCAAAATCGAAAAATTTTCTTGAACTTCAGTTTGGAATAGGCGGATAACCGGATATCCGGATATCCGTTAACGCAAAATAGGCGGATATCCGGATATTAAAAAATATCCGGTGCCCATCACTAGTCCCAACAAAACGAAAGAACCGAAACAATAGATGGAATTAGTTCTACAGCACTGAAAAGCTGACAAAATTCAGCCCAAGGCTAAGGATCGAACCCACAACCGTCTATTTAGGTTTACACTGGATTGGAATACACTCGACATAAGCAAAGAAGACGGGTCTCTTGCGCTTCCCCCCCCAGCCATAACTTTTGAATTCTTTGACCAATACCTTTGAAATTTGGAACTTGCATAGGGGGGTTTTCAGGGGCGCTGAGCACGAATCTGAAATCCGTTGTTCGAGTCAGCTTTTCGTTAGCTCACTATAAGCTTGCATGTTAAGCTTACAACTTTAGCTTATACTGAGCTAACGAAAAGCTGAATCGAAAAACGGATTTCAGATTCGTGCTCAGCGCCCCTGAATAACCCCCCTATGCAAGTTTTCAGCAAACATTTTTTCAAACAATTTTTTGGTTCACCTTGGTCCCCCCTTACCAAACAAAAATTTAAAATTTTTTAAAAATTTTTAATTTTTGAATTCATAAGCCTGCAGTATATATGCATCCACACCAAATTTCAAAGGTATTGGTCAAAAAAATCAAAAGTTATGGCTGGGGGGAGGAAGCGCAAGAGACCCAAGAAGACGACAGCAAAACGGAGTCCCCTACAATCTATTCACCTGCTTCGGAGCGTAGGATTTCTCTTTGTACTCTGACCATAAAGTGTACTGGTCTTGAGGGTGGAGTTTCCTCCCATGATTTCAATTCATCAAAAAACATTTTACAGTGAAAGGAATTCGACCAACTCCAAACAAACAGGACACAGAGGAAAATTTTGTGAACATGAATGAAAATGCACTTAGGACAGATTCAAAATTTCAGAAAACTTTATCCAACTGATGCCCACAACCCGATGCCTTTGAACAATGAACAAAATTAAGGCGGAGATCACCAAGGGGTGTCCCATGATATTCGTCTGGTCAGCCTGAGTTTACTTCCCGTTCCCTGCCACCATTGAGGTCCTCTTAGTGTTATCCAACGGCCACTACCTTAACGCTGCCGGTGTCGTATAATATTTTCACCCCTTTTAAAGTACCATATTTTCACCCCAAGCTTGCTTGCTCGATTTTACAACTGCTACTGCCACTGATGACTTTACTCTTGAATGGTAGGTGTCGTCAGACGCATGCAGGTGTTGTTAACAAAATTTAAAATTAAAAAATTAAAAAATCAACTGTTAATTTAAAATTTTGGAAAAACGCATCCGTCTGAGGACCCCTATACACGGACAATACACGAGCAGAGTCATCAGAAGCAGTGGCGACAGTTATAAAAGCTGCAAGGAAGCTTAGAGTGAAACTATTATAGGGGGTGAAAATATGAAGGGGGTGAAAATATTATACGACACCGGCCATGTCACTCAAATTGAGTGCCAGACTTGTCAACCATTTTACCAAAAAAATCGCGAGTTTAAGATGTGTGCCAACACGTAGTAGCTATTTGTGTAACGTCCCGGCCAATGTAGAGAAATTGCATTATTTAACAACTGAGTGTCACTCAATATGAGTGCCATGGCCCGTAACAAATATGAAACTGTCACTCTATATGAGTGGCATGGCAGCGAACGTGTTAATCGGGGGAGGGGGTGGGCCCGCCCACTCGCCCCCACCCTCACTGTTTTGGGCCCCCCCCTGCGCGACTCACGATAAGGTGCCCAAAAAAGGACAAATTTTAAGGAATTTTGGTCAAAATCTTCAAACATTTTCCCGCTTCGCCGAAATGTTTTGGTCAGAAATCTTGGTATACAAACTCAATTTTTGAGCTCTTTTTAGCAGTTATAGCAGTATATGCAGTAAACAGGCTATTTTTCACTGTATTTTTAACATTTTTAGACCATTCTATTCCACCCCACTAGTGGGGGCACCCCCCACCTTTTTCGCCTGAAATAAACCCAGCGGTAAACAGTCAACAGCACTAAATGGCTTCCAAATCTGCAGGGCGTAACAGATCATTTTCCTTTTTCAGTTTTAATCTTCAGTCATATCGGAGCCGGATATATACCTCCTGGCCTCAAATTATGCCGTCGAGCGAACGGACCTCGTTTACTGCCCTACTCTGGGACAGGCTTCCGAACACGACTGAGGAACATGAAGACTGAGACTCCCAAAATAGAAACGCTAATCGTCAGAACAAGACATGCGCTTGGATAAGCGGGACTTAGACAAACCTAGTCACTTGAAAAAACAGCTCAGTTAGCACCAACCAACTTCGAGTAAGCATCAACCTATTCTTAGTCTAGTTTACTCAATAACGGTATAACAGCCAGATTTCAGGAAAAGTTCACAAAAATCCACAGTCACACACAACTACCGAAAGAGTCCTATTAAACATTTACTTCCGAGAAAAACCATACAAAGAACAAGAAGAACAGGAACAGTTTCAAATAGATCCATTCAAGTAGATAGAGCATAATGAATGAAATACATAAACTATATCAAAAAAGAAAGAATGTTACGTAAGAACACTATATACGCAAGCTTGCACAGTATATACTATTATGTTCGCAATCCATTACAACAGTTTTTTAGACAAAACTGGGCAGGGCAACACGAAATAGGTCTACATAACAGGGGGACCAATTATATTCAATAAGAGTACATGAAAAATATATATTCTAGAAAAGAAAATACGTACATGATAAACTGCTTTCTACACATTACATAACAGATACAGTGTTAACACAAGGGAACCGTAGCTACGAAGCAAAACCACCTAAGCTCACCCCAGATTCAGTATTCACCGCATACCAAATCCAAACCAAACTTCGCAATGTTAATCATAACAAACATGAAAGTAAACATGGTATACGTACCTAAATTTAAAACTCTATTATATAAATCAACAGATTTGATTAGTCCAACTTTTTAACAATCATTGATGACTGATCAATAGCGTACTAATTAATCTATACAGATGCATAAAACATACGTATGTAGAAAGTTGCGCAAGTACATGCTCACTATTAGTTACCACAGAGCAACTAAAATACAAGACACCAGAGACAATTAGATATAGCACACTTTCGAACAAAATGTAACTGAGAATGTGAAAAACATCATCTGATCATTTCACCGAACTTCAGCAAGGCAACAACTACAGAACTATACATTACAATATAGAATTTAAGACTAACTATCTCACAAGTAATACAAAAACCACAACAACGCACGCAAGTGTACACTGGAACAAACGGTAATCACGAAATCGAGGCAAAAATGCTGGGGGAAAATGGATCATGTACTAGTTTCAAGCAAAGGCGTATCCAGGGCGGGGGTGGTCCAGGGGGTTCGGACCCACCCCTTTTCGGAATTTTTTGAATTATTTGGGCTAAATTTGACCATTTTTTCAAAAATTCGGGGCCTGACACCCCCTTCTCAAAATCCTGTATACGCCCCTGGTTTCGGGGAGGGAGGGTATTTTCGGTACTGTAAAAAAATGATTTGCCCATCATTCGTAATATTGAAAATAAAGGTATAAGATAGGCAAGGGATTGGAAGAAATAAGTCGTACAGGAGTTTACATTATTATGTGGGGAAACCAGTCAATATATCCAGAAAGAACAGCTGCATGATAACTAAATAAGTAGCTATGATAAATTGTCCACGAAAGACTAAAGGTACTCAAAAGAACTCAAGCACAAGCAGAATGACCCCCTCCCCAAATCGGTCGTCAGTTTATGTCTGCTTCGAGCTTTAGAACGCAAGGATAGAGTGCGAATTCGTTTGAAGTGAGCATACACACTTGAGGTGAGGGTCAGCAGTTACCGAACAGAGCATGTACCTGCAACTGATAACAGAGAACCTGCCAGCTGTCACACTCTTAACATTATCAAGAGTACATAATATAAGAGTGTGCCACTAGGCACACTCTATGTTATCAGAGCAAAAACTATGCTCTGCTCGCTAACGGCCCACCCCCCCCCCCGAAAATTAGATCCATCACTTCAGAAATTCGCACGCTATGCTTGTGTTCTAAAGCTCGAAGCAGGCACAAAATTGTGTGCATTGCTTGTGTTTTCGAGCTTAAGCACATAATCATAGAGCGAGTGAGCGTACCCCCGTTTCGAGTAGGTACTGATTTGCGGGGGGTCACCAGGGTCTGATTTGCGGGGGTGGGCCGTTAGCGTGCAGAGCATAGTTTTTGCTCAGATAACATAGAGCTTGCCTAGTGGCATACTCTTATAATTCTGTACTCTTGCTATTATGCAGTCTACAGCCAGCCCGACTCCCACCACATCACAATAGAAGTTCACAAACAAATACATGACGTAAACAAAAGATACAACAAGTACGTACATAATCGATATTAAATCAATCCAAAAACAACCACATTTCAGCCGCAGGACACTATTATTAAATCAAACAACTACACAAAGATACATATCTCCGGGTGAAGAAACTTATCCAACCACCAGTCCAGAGTCTTTAGGTCTCCCCTTCTGGTTGTTGCTCTGATTTCGCGACCACCACCCCACCAGTCTCCTCCTCCCTACTACTGGAGGCCGATGGATTAGACGTGGCGGGAGTGGTGGTCACCAGTTTCAGCTGTTTTTTACCATCACCACCACCACCACCGCCTTGTTCACTGTTGCTGATTTTCTGTTTTTTAGGCTTTTTAGCAGCCGACGATGGCGACAGAAGCAAAGCAGAAGAAGCAGGCTCGTGGCTTTTGGAGGAGCTCTTTTTGCCAGCGGCAGCCGACTTGCCGGAGCCAGAAGCAGAGGAGGCGGGCTTAGCTTTGCCAGCGTTGGCAGCCGACTTGCCAGAGGCGGTCTTAGCACGGGGCGGTCGATCAGTGGAGGCCGAGTCAGCGGGGCCTGGAGGCTGTAGAGCTTCCAGGGAGCCGGGGGAGACCAGGATTCCATGATCCAGTCTAGATAGACAGGAATGATTGACCTGCAAATAACAGAAAATACTATGCCATGACTGTGCTGTACTGATATTGTACTGTACTATAATGCACATAAAAATAATTATGTAGAAAGAACATGGATCATTGCTCAAAAGGAAATCCATCATCAGTTTCTTCAAAAGGAAATTCATTATTTGATGATTAAACGCTCGCTCTCTCCCTCTAGTTGGCATCGCCTACAATTTTTTTAGCATTAGAATCACCTAAAGTGTTTATCTAATTTATTACCATAAATAAGAGAAGTATATATACATAATTAAATAGCGCCGCTTACAAAATGGCACAGGCTATTTTTTACCGGGGGCGCCCCCCCCCCGAAATTGACCTTTTCCCCCTCCCGAAAATGCCTTGTTACTAAATCCTGGTAGTTTTGAGAACATTTTGCGTTTCTACATGTAACGTTCGCCAAAAAATACCAATTGTTGGCCCATTTTTGCAAAAAATCCCCCCACCGGAAAAACCCTAAATAACTGGCTTATCCCTAGTGGGGGGGTGGGGGGGCCGCCCCCCATTCGGCGACCTCCTCCCCATTCGAGGAGCTCCCCCCTCCATGAAAAGGCCCCCCATAAATCCCGACCTCCCCCCCATAACCCCAAAAATTGCCAAATTTTACCATTTTTACCCTAAATTTTCAAAAAATTTTCCGGCTTCGCCGGATTTTTGACTAAATTTTCGCTATTTTAGCTTAAAAAACACCTAAAATTAGTCATTTTTTAGCGATTTTTAGCAGTTAGTACGCAAAAAAACCCACAAAAATTCGAAAAAATTTTCTAAAAATATGCCCCCCTATTTTGGGTGACCCATGAAGCCCCCCCCCATAAAAACTTGCCAAGGGATAAGCCAGAATAATACCCTGTGACTGGGCGGTAAAACAAAATACAGCGGGTTTTCTTAAAAACAAACAGACAAAAATCACTGTCCACTAGTTATACGTACCTGACAAGCCCGTTCAATCACCAGGCGCAAATCCTCCAGCCCGGTCTGCAGTCGGGCGGCCAAATCCGCCTGCGAGGAGCCAGAGCCCGAAGTGGAGCCCTGCCGATCCCGGCCATTTCGGGAGGGGGACCAGGCCAGGGCGACCGATTTGGCGTCAGCCGATTCACGCAGTCGCCCGCGAAGAGACTTCAGAAATCGAGACAGACCGGCCGAACTACGCTCCAGTTCATCTAACAGGAGAGCCAAATCAGAGTAGGGCTCATCCCTGGCAAGTCTGGGCCCAGACGACCCCACACCGGATACCGACAGAATCGTCGAGCTCTGAGTCGAGAAGGGGGTTGGTCCGGAACGTTTGCTGCCGCTACCGGCGGCCGAACTCGACATGGGGGGTCCGGCAACCGGTATTAAATCGTCCATAGAGGTACAGTTTGCTTCCGTACCACTACCAGCACTACCAGCCAACAGTACATCAGTGACCAACTGAGCCATCTCTGAACCAGTCGTCACCAGAGAGTCTTGTCGACTCACAGACGTTGACAATTTGCGCTTTTTTGAGGAGGAGGAGGAGGACGATTTTTTCGCCGCCGGCGATTTCGGCTTGGGAGAGCTACCGATGGTTATGGACGCTCCAGCGCCGCCCTCCGTTGAAGCTGAAGTGGAGGAAAGTTTTCGTTTCCGACCCCTTTTGGCGGGTCCGGCGGGCGGTCCCCCGTCCCCGGAAGTGGAGCCCGAAGGGGCGCCAGGGCGCCGCTTCTCACGACGCCGACTCTCGGCAAACCAGCAGGCAGCGTAGCACAGTTCCTGAAAACAGCCATACAGACAATTTAGCATTTTATTATTTCAATTTTTTCATTTTTTCAATTTTATTATTTCAATTTCTTGAATTTTTCTTTCAATTTTTCAACTTCAATTCAATTTCAATTTCAGATTCAAATAGCATTAGCATTCTAAAAATTAGCATTTCAAACATGGAAATGCACACGCCCCACCCCACCCCACCCCCTCCCGGTAAGTTTGAGTTTTTGAGGAAAAATAATGATAAAGCTGGCCCATCTCGCTGAAAATAATGTTCTCCGCACATTCCAAACGTCAGCAAACGTTCGTATACCACTATCAAACAGTATGCAAATCAACCAAACAGTAGCCCACTGTACCGGATCTCACTGACTGAATTTTTGACTATGAGGAGATGGTATTTTTGATACGCAAGTATAGAATTCTTACTCGACAACCCTGTAGGGGCCCGTTATCACACAGGAAACAGTGCCACTCATAGGCATCCATGATCAGTGTCACCGTGCGTCGGTCCAGATTCCGCCGGACACACTGGCGGCAGAAGGCCCGTGGACAGCTGTCACACAGCAACAGATTGCCGCCGTCTCCGCACCAGGTGCACTCCTCATCACACCCAGTATCACCGTCATGCGTCCAGCCGCCCTCCGCCAGAAAATTGTAACAATTCTAAAAGAAAAAACTAAATACAAAAATAATACAATCATTTAGATAAGAGAGCCAGAGTCACAGAGGGACAGAGAGAGAGAGAGAGAAAGACAAGTCAAAAAATACTGGCTTTTTCCTACAGGATCTGGGGGGCGCCCCCCCCCCAGAATTCGGTACTCCCCCTAGGCTTGGGTGGGCCCCCTCCAGGATTAGGGCCTGCCAATTCTTAGGGTAAATTTTGAAAAATTTTTCCGACTTCGCCGGATTTTTTGGTCTTTTTTATAGCATTTTCAGCTTAAATCTAAGTGGAAAATTGTTCAAAGTTTAGCACAGCAGCAAAAAATAGCTATATATTTTTAAGCAATAGCTAAGCATTTTTTGAAAAATTTTCGCCCCCTCAAGACCTGGCCCCCGCCCAGAAAGTTAGGCCTAGGAAAAAGCCAGAAATGTATCAATTAACAAACTCTGCTGGAAAAAGCAAACACAAGAAAGCTTCACTGTTGCGACAAGAAAATGTATAAAGGCATACAATTATGGCACAAAGTGCAGACCGACAGCCGATCGATTTCATTGTCCAAAAATCAGCCAAATAAATAAATCAGCTATACGTAATGCTTTTTTTAATGTGTCGGTCAAAATGTTAAACTAGATTCTCCGGCGCGACTAAGTCACGAATTTCAAGTACCAAATTCAGTCACGAATTTCACTGGACCCACCGAAACACCTATCAAATAATACCAACTAATGTTTTGGCCACAATTTTCCAAACTCTCTTCCAAGCCTAAAATCTTCTATTTTGCTACCCCCCCGGCCGAAATTTGCTGTATATATTTACAGTTTGTAGTACATATTAGGGATCGGATCCGGCTCCTGCTTCGGCTCCGGCTCCGGCCGGAATTACGACTTCCGGCTACGGGTAACCGGAGCCGGAGGCAGAGGTGCCGGAGCCGGAGTTTCTGCCCAGCACCTAACACTGTTGTTCGTATTTAATTTATATTGAACTATATCATCAAATTTTACTCCATTTAAAATAAAAGTGGCATTTTTAAAAAAAATTCCGCGCGGTAAGCGCGGATGTTTGTAATTTTGATTTTATTTCTGACTGCGAAAGTATTTGCGTTTATTTATATATACCTTATCAAGCTATAATTATTTATTTATACGTATGCTATTATAAGAATATCATGAATTCATACTTTCGTTTCTATTTTGAATATCATTGTAGCATTTGAATTCATTCATAGGTCTTTAGTGGCTGCATTAATATATACAGTAATATATATACGTATATATGTATATACGTGTATGTTTTTGTCCTTTTTACTGCCCATTAAAAGAGTGAGATCACCTCTCATGTGTTAAAAGTGATTACCGAGATTTTTTGATATATCAATTAAACAACGTCATCGTAACAATGCATACAACAGCACTTACGTATTATATACCCTTAAATATTAACAATATTTTGATATCCATTTTGGTAATGGTCTAAAAATAGTGGTCGTTGAGGATTTTCAGCCTAAAGATTGACATTGAAAAAATCCGGCTCCGGCTCCGGCTCCGGCCGGAGTCTACCTGCCTCCGGCTCCGGCTCCGGCCGGAGCGAAAATCCTTGCTCCGGCCGATCCCTAGTACATATATTCATTTTCATCAATGGTAAAGAAGGCAGGGTGGCTACTATACAGCCCTCATATTTTAACCTCCTGCCTATATATCAGTCTATCACAAAACGCAAACCTTGCAAATGAGAACGTCCAGCCTAGGATGGGAAGTGAAGCTACCCTCCACAAACTGGTTCATCTGAGCCCCGCACGCTGTACACTTCAGGCTACGATTCTCCACATCTGAAACAGTAAGACCAGAAAATCCTCACAAAATGGCAAAGAACAGCAAACAATATACGTATGTATATACTAAAGGCAAACAGAATGCAGTAACAAAAATGCTCCGCAGAAAAGAGCTTAATATATAATATGTGTGGTGAGTGTTGGTCTATGAAAAATTCCGGTTGTGTGCGAGAGTGAAGGAAAAAGTTTCAAAAATGCCGAGAAAAAATATGAAAACATGGAAGAATAAAAATGATAGCTGTCGTTCGCTAATACATAAATGCACAAATTAAAATCCAACTCGAATTAAAATACTTTTTCTATTCATTCAACCAGCCAAAAGAAAGACTCCAAAAAACCCCCAAACCAGCAAAATCTAATCATCTCCTTGTACAGTATCCATTTCTCAATGTGTATATATATATATATACTAAATTATTGCACGTTAATTAATTAATTAATATATAAACTGGCTTGTCCCTAGTGGGGGGGGGGGTGGGGGCCGCTCCCCATTCTACGACCTCCCCGTCTCCCCATAAATTCCGACCTCTCCGCATAACCCCAGAAATCGACATATTTTACCATTTTTACCCTAAATTTTTCCCGCTTCGCCGGATTTTTGAATTTTTCGCTAAATTTGCACTATTTTAGCCTAAAAACTAATTAAAATCTCTAGCGGTTGGCAGTTTTTATACAGAAAACCCCACAAAAATTCGAAACAATTTTCCAAAAATATGACCCCTCCATTTTGAGTGAGCCCCCCCATGAAAATGCCTAGGAATAAGCCAGACTAATATAGGTAGAAAATTAGCTAAGACAAGCCCGGCTTACCCATCAACGGTGGGGGATGTGGCAACGGTCCGTGCCACAGCGGGAGAAGAGTGGAAGGGGTGGTTACGGTAGATGGAGGAGCCGCAGCCGCAGCTTCTGACGAAGAAGAGGTCGGAGGAGGATCCCTGATTTCTGGATCCATTCCATCCTCCCCTGCTCCTCCCCCTGCCTCCTTAGGCTCTTCGGGGTCAGCAGTGGAGTCTGTGGCGGCCGGGGGCTCTTGTGAGCGGACAATCCCATCCGGAGGTGTGCCGCCGTTCGGAATCTCAACGACATCGGCTGCAAAAAACACAACAACCAGAATGTTGGAAATATGTTTAAACCGAATTTTTACAATATAGAATGTCAAAATCGTTAAGAAAGCCTTCTGCACAACAGTTATATATGTTTTCTCGTAAAATACGTATATTATTACAATGTCTAGTTTTATGCAAAATTCAGGCGCTTTTTGAAAAATTTTGCGGCCAAGCAAAAATCCGTGGGCTAAGACACTATGTTGTGTTACATTGGCTCTACTTCATAGAAAAACTCTTTGGCTGTACTTCATCAAAAACCCTTGCATTTTTTGTGGGTGGGGATGGCCACATCAAAACCACAAAAATAGCAGAAACCCTTTTCTAAAATCTTTCTGCTTAGGCAAGCCAATCCCCATTCCCGAAAAATATATACGTTATATTATACAAGTAACAAAAATGCTCCGCACAAAAGGAGATAATATGTGTGTTGGGCCTATGTCTATCCATTATAATCGCCTAAGTCCCCACCCCACCCCACCACAGCACTTTACAGCCACTTTGAGCATGCAGTTCTATGACAAAAGTTGCTCAGCTCGCTTAGGGCTTTCATTTGGTACCAAATTTGAACACTTTTGAAAACTTTCACTTTTGACCGAAAATCACCTAAGTTCCCACCCACCCCACCACAGCACTCTGCAGCCACTTTGAGACATGCGGTTCTATGACAAAAGTTGCTCACTCGCTCACTTTCATTTGGTACCAAATTTGACCACTTTTGAAAACTTTCAATTTTGACCGAAAATCCCTAAAGTCCCCACCCCACCACAACACTCTACAGACATTTTGGCCTGCAGTTCTATGACAAAAGGTGCTAGCTCTTAGGGCTTTCATTTGGTAAAATTTGACCACTTTTGAAAACTTTCTTATGACCGACCCAATTGACCCCACACACCAGCCACTTTGGCGACAGGGGGGGGGGGGACTTCTACACAAGAAGTTCGCCAGCTCGCTAGGGCTTTCATGGTACCAAATTTGAGCCACTTTTGTCATAGAACTGCATGCTCAAAGTGGCTGTAGAGTGCTGTGGTAGGGTGGGGTGGGGTCTTAGGCGATTTTCGGGTCAAAAATGAAAGTTTTCAAAAGTGGTCAAATTTGGTACCAAATGAAAGCCCTAAGCGAGCTGAGCACCTTTTGTCATAGAACTGCATGCTCAAAGTGGCTGTAGAGTGCTGTGGTGGGGTGGGGACTTAGGCGATTTTCGGTCAAAATTGAAAGTTTTCAAAAGTGGTCAAATTTGGTACCAAATGAAAGCCCTAAGCGAGCTGAGCAACTTTTGTCATAGAACCGCATGCTCAAAGTGGCTGTAGAGTGCTGTGGTGGGGTGGGGTGGGAACTTAGGTGATTTTCGGTCAAAAGTGAAAGTTTTCAAAAGTGTTCAAATTTGGTACCAAATGAAAGCCCTAAGCGAGCTGAGCAACTTTTGTCATAGAACTGCATGCTCAAAGTGGCTGTAAAGTGCTGTGGTGGGGTGGGGTGGGGACTTAGGCGATTATAATGGATAGACATAGGCCCAACACACATATTATCTCCTTTTGTGCGGAGCATTTTTGTTACTTGTATAATATAACGTATATATTTTTCGGGAATGGGGATTGGCTTGCCTAAGCAGGAAAGATTTTAGAAAAGGGTTTCTGCTATTTTTGTGGTTTTGATGTGGCCATCCCCACAAAAAATGCAAGGGTTTTTTGATGAAGTACAGCCAAAGAGTTTTTCTATGAAGTAGAGCCAATGTAACACAACATAGTGTCTTAGCCCACGGATTTTTGCTTGGCCGCAAAATTTTTCAGAATGCGCCTGAATTTTGCATAAAACTAGACATTGTAATAATATACGTATTTTACGAGAAAACATATATAACTGTTGTGCAGAAGGCTTTCTTAACGATTTTGACATTCTATATTGTAAAAATTCGGTTTAAACATATTTCCAACATTCTGTTTGTTGTGTTTTTTGCAGCCGAAATCGTTGAGATTCCGAACGGCGGCACACCTCCGGATGGGATTGTCCGCTCAGAGGAGCCTCCGGCCGCCACAGACTCCACGGCTGACCCCGAAGAGCCTAAGGAGGCAGGGGGAGGAGCAGGGGAGGATGGAATGGATCCTCCAGAAATCAGGGATCCTCCTCCGACCTCTTCTTCGTCAGAAGCTGCGGCTGCGGTGGCTCCTCCGTCTACTGTAACCACCCCTTCCACTCTTCTCCCGCTGTGGCACGGACCGTTGCCACATCCCCCACCGTTGATGGGTAAGCCGGGCTTGTCTTAGCTAATTTTCTACCTATATTAGTCTGGCTTATTCCTAGGCATTTTCATGGGGGGGCTCACTCAAAATGGAGGGGTCATATTTTTGGAAAATTGTTTCGAATTTTTGTGGGGTTTTCTGTATAAAAACTGCCAACCGCTAGAGATTTTAATTAGTTTTTAGGCTAAAATAGTGCAAATTTAGCGAAAAATTCAAAAATCCGGCGAAGCGGGAAAAATTTAGGGTAAAAATGGTAAAATATGTCGATTTCTGGGGTTATGCGGAGAGGTCGGAATTTATGGGGAGACGGGGAGGTCGTAGAATGGGGAGCGGCCCCCACCCCCCCCACTAGGGACAAGCCAGTTTATATATTAATTAATTAATTAACGTGCAATAATTTAGTATATATATATACACATTGAGAAATGGATACTGTACAAGGAGATGATTAGATTTTGCTGGTTTGGGGGTTTTTTGGAGTCTTTCTTTTGGCTGGTTGAATGAATAGAAAAAGTATTTTAATTCGAGTTGGATTTTAATTTGTGCATTTATGTATTAGCGAACGACAGCTATCATTTTTATTCTTCCATGTTTTCATATTTTTTTCTCGGCATTTTTGAAACTTTTTCCTTCACTCTCGCACACAACCGGAATTTTTCATAGACCAACACTCACCACACATATTATATATTAAGCTCTTTTCTGCGGAGCATTTTTGTTACTGCATTCTGTTTGTCTTTAGTATATTGTTTGCTGTTCTTTGCCACTTTGTGAGGATTTTCTGGTCTTACTGTTTCAGATGTGGAGAATCGTAGCCTGAAGTGTACAGCGTGCGGGGCTCAGATGAACCAGTTTGTGGAGGGTAGCTTCACTTCCCATCCTAGGCTGGACGTTCTCATTTGCAAGGTTTGCGTTTTGTGATAGACTGATATATAGGCAGGAGGTTAAAATATGAGGGCTGTATAGTAGCCACCCTGCCTTCTTTACCATTGATGAAAATGAATATATGTACTAGGGATCGGCCGGAGCAAGGATTTTCGCTCCGGCCGGAGCCGGAGCCGGAGGCAGGTAGACTCCGGCCGGAGCCGGAGCCGGAGCCGGATTTTTTCAATGTCAATCTTTAGGCTGAAAATCCTCAACGACCACTATTTTTAGACCATTACCAAAATGGATATCAAAATATTGTTAATATTTAAGGGTATATAATACGTAAGTGCTGTTGTATGCATTGTTACGATGACGTTGTTTAATTGATATATCAAAAAATCTCGGTAATCACTTTTAACACACATGAGAGGTGATCTCACTCTTTTAATGGGCAGTAAAAATGACAAAAACATTTTATGTATATATATATATACGTATATATATTACTGTATTAATGCAGTCACTAAGGACCTATGAATGAATTCAAATGCTACAATGATATTCAAAATAGAAACGAAAGCATGAATCCACGATATTCTTATAATAGGATACGTATAAATAAATAATTATAACTTGATAAAGTATATATAAATAAACGCAAATTGAGTGTGCAATCTACTTTCGCAGTCAGAAATAAAATCAAAATTACAAACACCCGCGCTTACTGCGCGGAATTTTTTAAAAAATGCCACTTTTATTTTAAATGGAGTAAAATTTGATGATATAGTTCAATATAAATTAAATACGAACAACAGTGTTACGTGCTGGGCAGAAACTCCGGCTCCGGCACCTCTGCCTCCGGCTCCGGTTACCCGGAGCCGGAAGTCGTAATTCCGGCCGGAGCCGGAGCCGAAGCCGGAGCCGGATCCGATCCCTAATATGTACTACAAACTGTAAATATATACAGCAAATTTCGGCCGGGGGGGTAGCAAAATAGAAGATTTTAGGCTTGGAAGAGAGTTTGGAAAATTGTGGCCAAAACATTAGTTGGTATTATTTGATAGGTGTTTCGGTGGGTCCAGTGAAATTCGTGACTGAATTTGGTACTTGAAATTCGTGACTTAGTCGCGCCGGAGAATCTAGTTTAACATTTTGACCGACACATTAAAAAGCATTACGTATAGCTGATTTATTTATTTGGCTGATTTTGGACAATGAAATCGATCGGCTGTCGGTCTGCACTTTGTGCCATAATTGTATGCCTTTATACATTTTCTTGTCGCAACAGTGAAGCTTTCTTGTGTTTGCTTTTTCCAGCAGAGTTTGTTAATTGATACATTTCTGGCTTTTTCCTAGGCCTAACTTTCTGGGCGGGGGCCAGGTCTTGAGGGGGCGAAAATTTTTCAAAAAATGCTTAGCTATTGCTTAAAAATATATAGCTATTTTTTGCTGCTGTGCTAAACTTTGAACAATTTTCCACTTAGATTTAAGCTGAAAATGCTATAAAAAAGACCAAAAAATCCGGCGAAGTCGGAAAAATTTTTCAAAATTTACCCTAAGAATTGGCAGGCCCTAATCCTGGAGGGGGCCCAATCCAAGCCTCGGGGGAGAACCGTAGTCGGGGGGGGGGGCGCCCCCCAGATCCTGTAGGAAAAAGCCAGTATTTTTTGACTTGTCTTTCTCTCTCTCTCTCTCTGTCCCTCTGTGACTCTGGCTCTCTTATCTAAATGATTGTATTATTTTTGTATTTAGTTTTTTCTTTTAGAATTGTTACAATTTTCTGGCGGAGGGCGGCTGGACGCATGGACGGTGATACTGGGTGTGATGAGGGAGTAACCGGTGCGGAGACGGCGGGTAACCTGTTGCTGTGTGACAGCTGTCCACGGGCCTTCTGCCGCCAGTGTGTCCGGCGGAATCTGGACCGACGCACGGTGACACTGATCATGGATGCCTATGAGTGGCACTGTTTCCTGTGTGA
>JASAND010011840.1:0-32873 GCA_030248195.1 Trissonchulus latispiculum
TAGCTCCCAAAGTCACGAGGGGGGAACCCACCCAATCCCACGCATACACGTTGGGGGAGCTACGTGACTTGCAAACGTGTCCCAGCCCACATGATGATGTTATGATAAGCCAAGCGGGTAGCTAGCCTAGCTACAACCGCCAGCAACGGAAAGGTTGATCATTCCAACCTTGATCCGTTACAGAGGTTGGACTAAATGTACTAATGCATTCTTATCATATTAATTATATAAATCAAGCTAAGATAAATTATGATATGTTAAAATTATCATAATTTTAATAGTGTTTAATTTTCAATATTTTAGCAGTAAGATGAAGCCGTCCGAGGATATCATCAGTTTGACGGGCGGATTTGGTTTCTACCAAAAAACGCGATTCCTGATACTCTGTATTTCAATGTCAATTCTGTGCCCATTTGTCCTCTTCGGTTTGATCATGATGACCTATACGCCGATACATTGGTGCAAGGTTCCGGACGAATTGGCCAACTTTAGCACTAACCTATCCGAACTTATTCCTCTGGTACAACGGTTTGAACGCTGGGAGTTGCACAGTTGCGAAATGTTCGACTATCGCATTGACGGAACTGGGATTTTAATTCTCGGTAACTCAACAATCTCGTGTCCGCAGGGGTGGGAATTCGATCTTACTGAATTCGGTACAACACTGGTGTCGGATTTTAGCCTGGTCTGTCAAAACGGATTTTACAAAACCCTAATTCTCACAATTGCGATAGCGTCCAATCTTGTTGGATGTCTGCTGTTTGCTTACGTAAGCGATCGTATGGGAAGAAAGCCTACTTTACTACTGTGTACAGTACTACACTTTTTGTGCTTTACAACAACCGCCTTTATCCCCCATTGGATTGCGTTTTGTGTTCTCTGGAGTCTAGGTGCTGTATCAACCATAGCCATGTTCCAGATAGCCTATGTCCATTCACTGGAGATATGTGGTACACGACATCGAGCTCCTGTTACTGTTGTAATGAATGTTCTGTACAACCTGGCTCTGGTAGTGTTGGCCGGAATCGGCTATTTAACCCGGACCTGGCAAAGCTTTGTGCTTTGCATTAACGTTCCTTGTCTTGGCCTGGCACTACTTCTCCTGTTGCTGGACGAATCGCCCAGATATCTGCTCAGTCACGGAAAACATGACTCAGCGCTGACAGTTCTGACAAAAATTGCCAGAATTAACGGATTATCCATGACAAAGGAGCAACTTCGAGCCAGTCTTGAATCTGCCATAGAAATGACTGTACCTACAAAAGCCGAGCAAACTACAGTAAAGCACTACGGACCATGGGAAGTATTTAGACACAAACACCTGTGCCTAAAATTTGTCATCTTAACCAGTCTCAGCTTCGGCTGCCTTTCTCTGTATCAGGGTCTGCAGTATAATGTTCAAAATATGCAAGGAAATCCCTATCTTACGTTTGCAGTTCTGGCATTGTCGGCGATGCCAGGCAATCTATTTGTTTGGCTTGCATCGGAAAGATTGGGTCGAATTTGGCCGTTGGGTGGAGGCTCCATACTGGCTGGGATCGTCAGTATTCTGGCGAGTTTGACGGTGGAAGGATCCCTGTGGCTTTCCTTAGGTCTAGCTTTTCTATCAAGAACGGCCATTCTAGTAGTATGGAATTTCTACTATCTAACATCGGGTGAATACTTTCCGACCGTTCTTCGCGCCAACGGCATCGCGTTGATCAGAACTGTTGCGGGCGTTCTGATCTGTACGATCCCGCTTGTTTCGGAGTCGGCTCAAACGACCAACTCAAGATCGATGCCGTTGTTGATCTTCGGCAGCATAACTCTGGTGGCTGGTTCTATTTGCTTCTTTCTGCCGGAAACGGCCAAAACACCGCTGCTGGATACAATACAAGAAAGCGAACTAAAGCAGAAGGTGGGGCTACGAGCCCTAAAAAACAACTTGACATGTAAACATGTGCGACGCATCCAAACAATACACTGAACATAGATGTTTTCAAAAATGTGCATAAATCCAAGTTTTTATTTTTGTTTTTCTCTTAAATCATATATACTGGAAAATAGTCGTAAACGGTAATGAATAGTTTTATTAAATATATTCGCATGACTTTGGGGTAGCTACACGTTTAACTGCGTGCAAAAGCATAATCAAGATTGTGCATCAAACAATCAGTAGGATTTTGAACATTATCTTCTTGATGCCGTGACGAGTAACTCAGCAATTGGCTGTTGAACGCTGTACAATAGGGAAATAATTTATTCCCATAGGCATCGAGTAAGTTTGGGTAAAAAGTAATCAAAGAAGATTATCTCCGTAGCACCGTTTTTTCTGCCTTCAGAGAGATTTATAAATTCGAAGCAATATATACAAAAAGCCATTTTTCATTTTCCTAGCACAGTGGGAATCTTACCGTGTGCCATGAAAATTTTTGAAGTTATAAATTAAACAAGAATTGTCATACAGGTCGGCAAAGAAATCCTGTCCAATGTTTGAACGGCACACAACATTTGTGAGCTGGGTTTTTAGATCTCTCGTTCCCCTTACCCCAACTTTACATTGTTAAATGCCAAATTAATCATTCATACAGAATTATAATGAAGAGTAAATCAACTCTGAAATGACATCTTCTGAACTGCGACCTAGTCCATTTCCAATCATCTAACTTTGTTATTTGGTTGAGGGTTTAGTGCAAGTCTGTGGCAACGGTTTGCTCATCGCTGCTGTGATTATGGTTGCAAAGTTTCGGGAAAAGGAATTTATGCTGCCCGCAGGCTTAGCGGTTTCTGACGGAATTATTGGTTTGGGACAAATCTGGGCTTCCTGTTACAGATATCGTGTTTTGGTGAATTTGCCAACTAGTACAGCATTCCTGCCAACTGACTGCAGATATAAGCCGCACGTGCTCTTTATTGAATGGGGAAGTTATGCTTCGTGTATGATTGCGTGCTTGATATCGATAGACCGATTTATTGCTTGTTACAGTATTAGGGTTTATTGTAAACTAACTAGAACCTAATCTTTCCTGCTGTTATCAGGCACGTAGTAATTGCAGCATTTAATGTAGTTATTAATACGATATCTGTGTCTGCATAAACCCCTCGCCATGTATTACCACTTTGCTTAATCGGACCGACTTTGCCGTTTTGGAGAGAAAAAATGCACTGGGGATTTCAAGCTGGATTTTCTTATAGCAGAAAAAACTCCATCGACGCTTTCAGAGCTGTTTACAGGACAAAACTGATACGACAGCGAAAAGTTACCCAAAAGCTGTTTCATATAAGCACATGTACTCTATGTTTATTTTGTATGCCAATAACATTGTTTTTCTTTCTTGATTATGTAAGTACAGAGATGGAGGTACAAAAGTACTTCGGGAATGCGCTATTCCTTGCAATGAATCTAAACGCAACCTATAACATCTTTTTGTACTGTTTAAGGAACAAGGACGTTCGATGTTTTGTCAAGAGATTACTATGTCCCTTGCCAGGAAAAATTTCCCCAATCGCAACAATTTGTCTAAATAGAATACAAAACTGATTTGCTTTATAAAGTTATATTTATGTATGCTTTCCGGGGTTATTTTTCTGTGCACTGTCAAATGAAATTGCAGCATAGACTTATTAAAGATATGATCTTTTTAGATCCCACAGGCTCCTGGCATGAACACGTTTCCCATGCAGCTAGGCTTTCTGTACCAACTTCGGTACGGGAAGGGTTTGGTTACGGTATTTCCGTCACAGGATAACTTTAGGTGTTTTCAGATAGCATAAGTACGGTCTTGAGTTTTGGGGTAGTTTTGAATTGAATGTTGTTGCAATTTAGACTGAAGTTTGCAGGCCTAAGGACCAGTGAGGTGTACTTTGGTCGGAAGTTTCCCTTGGTGAATAACAATTTGTGGACGCTGTGTGCTTAAATGTTTGGTTAGGCGTTGGTAGTTCCTTGGCCCTACCCCAGCTGCAGGTCTCCTAGAAATTCTTGCCAACTATTCAGTCCAGTTTAGTTTCTGTCGTCGAGTGTCTAGCTCATAATGTTTGCTTGGGTTTGCCCGATATCGTTGTTTATCAGTTTCACTCATCTGGCAAACTGCCTAGGTTGCGTGGTTAGTTTAAAGTTAGTTAGTTCCTACTGTTTGTTGTTGGTATTCATCTGTCCATTCATGGTCTGTTCATGCAGGTTTCTAAACTAAACGATATAGCCATGCGGTTTAGTTTATAGGCTATTTAGTGACAGAGGCTGTCCGTCTGGAACTGAATTTCAACTTCGATAATAAATTAATCGAATATTATTTAAGGTATTTTTCCGTTTCTGCACAGAAGTTGAGATAGGTAGTCTGCACTTCTCATTCCTTAATCTTTCCTAACAACCCATATTCCCACTGGTTTAATTTATATGATTGAACGGGAATCAATTATTCATGCACCGTAATAAAGAAATGGTAAGGATAAATAACATCACATTGATCATTTTGCAATGAATTCTTCGGCGTTGTTCGGTAGTCCATTCTTCATCATCTTAGTTTGTTATTTGGCTGAGGGTTTAGTGCAAGTCTGTGGAAACGGTTTGCTCATCGCTGCTGTGATTATGGTGGCAAAGCTTCGGGAAAAGGAATTTATGCTCCCCGCAGGCTTAGCGGTTTCTGACGGAATTATTGGTTTGGGACAAATCTGGGCTTCCTGTTACAGATATCGTGTTTTGGTGAATTTGCCAACTAATCACAGCATTCCTGCAACTGACTGCAGACATAAACCGCACGTGCTCTTTATTGAATGGGGAAGTTATGCTTCGTGTATGATTGCGTGCTTGATATCGATAGACCGATTTATTGCTTGTTACAGTATTAGGGTTTATTGTAAACTGACTAGAACGTATTCTTTACTGCTGTTGTGTGGTGCGTACGTAGTTGCTACAGTTAATGTTATTTTGAACACTGTATTTGTTTATACAGAGGTATCTTACTGGACGCTACCATTATGTTTGGTTGGGCCTACTCTGCCGCTTTGGAGAGAAAAGATGCACTGGGGATTTCATAATATACATAATATACTTTCTTACTATGTTGTGGTTACACCAAACTTCCGTAGATACCTGTAGCTCAGTCTACAAAATAAAACTAATGCGACAGAGGAAAGTAACCAAAAAGTTGCTACATGTAAGCACCTGTACTCTGTGCTTATTTTGTATACCAATAACGCTGTTTTTCTTTCTTGACTATGTAACCACAGATATGAAGGCACAAAAGAACTACGGTAGTGCACTTTTCATTGTAATGAATCTAAACGCAACCTACAATATCTTTCTGTACTACTTGAAAAACAAGGACGTTCGAAATTCGATCAAACGCTTTGTCCTTGGCGAGGAAAAGTATCCGAAGTCACAACCATTTCAGCATACAAAAACGAATAATTTGGAAAGGTTAATTTATGCAGAAAGGTAAAGTTAAATGTAACCCTGATTAATTTTTCATCATTGTCAAGGTCTGGGGTGCAGATGTCCATCCCTGGATGTGCCATGCACAGGTCTTGAGCTAGGACTACCACCCCGAGTGATGACTAATCATTACGCTGGAGGCCAGGCTTTACTAATTCTCGACCAAAATTTAAAAACGTCACAATTTTAGCAAATTCGGGGGTAGAGTATAATAAAATTTTGGAATTTTTCAGGGGTAGACTCGTTTTCGGAGTCGGGGCAGATTCTCAGAATCAGATCACGTGCTAATGTATGCTTTCAATCCTAAAAGAGCACTGACTTGCTAGTAGTATGTGATTTCCCGATAGGCGCTCGTAGACTCACAGCACATGCAATTAAAAAATTGTTGAATTCTGCTACATAAACAAAAGTGATAGACATTTCTTTGAAATGATTTAGTTCCCGACGATCACGAGCCTAAAACCCATTAAGCATTGTGACGTTACCAGCAACTTTTGCTACAGTGCTTGAGTGCTACAGCTACAGTATGATAAGGCTAAGCAATATAAAAGCATGTGCCGTTAGAGTTTGGGAATCTAAGAAAACTGCAGTATATATGATGATGACCAGCTTTGTATTATGTGTAGGGCAAACACCATATGTTTATATCATCTGTGTATTGCATTTCGAGCTGCGTTGTTGACTGCTTTCCAGTGGCTGTCAGAGTAAAAAAGTAGCTTGTGTCCAATGCAAGACCTTAGCTCGGCGCGCTGTCGTAGTGTTTTGCTCAATGATCGCTGCGGCCGATCGCTGGCCAAACTATTGGCCGTTGACCGAGAAAATTTCGGCCAACTGGCTTGGCTAGCCATTGGGTGACCAATAGCCAAGCTCAAATTTTCTGATTATATGCATGAAATGAAAGCACCTTACATTTCACAAGAAAATTATCCAACGAATGCAACGTCATTGGGTCTTGTCTCGTTTACCCCCCCCCCAGTACTCAAAATCCTTAAAACTTGACCAAATGAGCTAAAATTTGGTGTGGGTATGTTTTCGACCACGCTGAGTTCAAATATCGCAAAATTTTTCGATTTCGCGAAATTCGAAATTTTTCGATTTCTAAGGGGGGACCAAGGGAAACAGAAAAATTTTTTGTCTTCGATTTTGCTGAAAAGATGTATATAGGGGTTTTCGAGGTCGTAGAACACGAATATGAAGACCGTTTTTCGATCCAGCTTTCCGTTCGCTCAGTATAAGCTTACATCTTAAGCTTAAAGCTTTAGCTTATACTGAGCGAACGGAAAGCTGAATCGAAAAACGGATTCAGATTCGTGTTGTACGACCCCGGAAACCCCTATATACATCTTTTCAGCAAAATCGAAGACAAAGAATTTTCTGTTTCCCTTGGTCCCCCCTTAGAAATCGAAAAATTTCTAATTTCGCGAAATCGAAAAATTTGCGATATTTGAACTCAGCGTGGTCGAAAACATACCCACACCAAATTTTAGCTCATTTGGTCAAGTTTTAAGGATTTTGAGTACTGGGGGGGGGGTAAACGAGACAAGACCCACGTCATTATGGCTATGGTGGTACGGAACATTTGAGCTTGGACTTTTAGATCGGAAGTCTAGATCGGACGACTTAACCAATCGCCTACAGGACCACTTTTCCATAGCTTTTCAGTTATTTCTCAGCTTCTTTCTTATTACGAATAGTTTCCAGACGGCAGCGTGGTCCCGAAATACCATCTGCAAATTTGTAGTTGTCTGAAGTTTCGTAGACTAATACGGAATCCTTAGGTAATTTATGTAAATGACCTGTTCACAATGAATTGTAGGAACAAGTTAGGTTTGTATGTTATGTTTGTACGTACTACCAAGAGTACATAATAACTAAGAGTGTGACAAGCGTCCCACTCTTAGTTATTAGGCTGCAGACATCATCTGCACAATAACGGCCTACCCCCCCCACAACTGAGTACCTGGTGACCCCGCCCCACAACTGAGTACCTGGTGACCCCCCCACAACTGAGTACCAGGTACACAATTGTGTAGCAGCACTCGCTTGTATGTTTACATGTTGAAGCCAAAAACATTCTATCAGCAGCTGGCCACTTTTGAGCTTCAACATGTAACACAGCGGATTTAGCTGTATACAAGCGAGTGCTGCTACACAATTGTGTACCTGGTCCGTTGTGGAAATTATCATTATTGTGCAGATGATGTCTGCAGCCTAATAACTAAGAGTGGGACGCTTGTCACTCTTAGTTATTATGTACTCTTGGTACTACGTAGATACTGCGCTGCAACAGAATGCTACGGAAGTACACCAGCACAGCCTAGAACTAGCTACAAATCAATTGTTAGACAAGTCGATCCCGAAGCTACGTACACTTTTAACCAGGCCACTTTATGTTTTTAAAACCTGTCTCCTCATACTAATGGAACTTATAATCACCCAATTTCTACTATTGATTTTATTATAGTTCCCAACCGCGAGTAGAACCGCGGATGTAAACGTTTGTAATCGCAAATCCGCTTCGTACAACGGAGTTTTAAATCGCTAGAAGGCATAATGTTACATTCGGAGGCATTAACAAGCGTCGACGTGCGTCTTTGAGCGCTAACGAGTAGTCAAATAAATTACCTAGTTGAAAATAGTAAAGTTAAACTCTGCTTTTAATGTATAAACAATAAAAATAAATACAAAACAGCAATAAGCTTTCAAATATAAAGGCCTTTCTGTAGAGCTAAAAGGAATACTGCATCAATAAGCAATCTATAGTAATGCTACAATATAAAACTAAAATTAAACGTTGTTATTATGCTTTAAAGCCCGTTTTCATTGTTCAACCATTTCTTGTTTTTTCCAAATCGCATAAAATGCCCACCTAAAGCCAAAATAGAACACCCTTTTGACCACAATCTATTATATCTAAAGCTATTGGAGACATCAAATAAATTGCTTCAACAACAACAACAACTTTGACGACACGTTGAAACCTTTAGATATGGGTTACTGCAAAAGTACACCAAAGTACTCGTAGCGTAATCACAATATACCAGCTCCCGGTGCACGCATCACTGATTTTAAAGGCTGATACCAAAAGTGCATAATTGTACTATTATTAAGAAGAAGAGTAAGCCACTAGAGGGCTCCTCTTCATGGCATTGCGTAACGGTGCTCCGCCCACAACACGCGCATGTTCTCCCGTTTGGGGGAGGTCAACCAAATCGACAGTGTATACCCCCCCTCCGTTTGGTGGGGAAGGGTAGCCGAAAAAAGGTCCCCGTTTGGTGGGGGGTGGTAGCCAACAGCCAATCAGATTGCAGAAACCCCCCCCTCCGTTTGGAGGGGAGGGGGGTCTAGCAAAGGATTACGGTAGTTACAGCTTATTTCCTAAAAGGGTCCCGTTTGGGGGGGGGGCGCCAACAGCCAATCAGAATGAGCCAAACCTAGCCTGCTTGAGCGACCCCCCCCCAAACGGGGACCTCTTTCAGCGACCCACCCTCCCAAACGGGGATCACTTTTGGCTACCCCACCCCTCCAAATGGGGGCCACTTTCGGCTATCCCCCCACCAAACGGAGGGGTGGTATACCTGTCGACCCCACCCCAAACGGGGGAACATCCGCGTTTTGTGGTCGGAGCACCGTTACGCAATACGAAGAGAGAAGCCCTCAAGTGGCTTACTCTTCTTCTAATAAATAGAAGAAAATCATGGACTCTTGCTGATACTATATCCGCATGCGAATCGAGCATCAAGAAGAGTACATAATAACTAAGAGCGCCACAGGGTCAGCCAGTTAGGCTAGAAGGAAGCATCAGCTGCAGAATAAAGCTCAACCTCTAACAATCCAGTTTTTCGACAACCTTTGACAGTTTTCTACAAGTTTTTAGCACGGAAAGAATTTGCATTAGATACAGCATCCTTTATACAAGCTTTTTTGCCAGGACGCATAGGCTAGGCTCCATTAGTGCATCTAACTCCTTATGGTCAAAATATCGTATACGTAATTCCGTCATTTAGACTGTAATATACTCTTGTTACTATACCAATGGGTACCATTATACTAAGCCAATGGAAGAGTGGACGGGGGGGGTCACTGGAGTTACTGAAGTACTGCAATTTTTGCGTCGAATTAAACAACGAATCAAGCCCGCCAAAAATGACCAATTTCTTCGCATTCAATTATATTCTCGTGCCATTTTTTAAAACTGTCAAAATTCCACCCTTCCTTCTCGTTTGCCCAGGTTGGTATGGGTACAATTAAAGCATTAGTACAGCTTGCGCTGACTAATCGAAATGATAAGCAGAATAGTAAGGCTTACAATTCATGAAAGGACGGCACAAAATGTGTAGTCCTTCGAAATTCCAAAGGCCAGTGACGCAGCAAATTTTCATACTGTTCTACGACACCGGTTGCAACCAAACCAATTAGCTAAAATAAAAAATAAGCTAAAAAGTAAGCAATCTAACGGGAATTGCTAACTATCACCCAATGGGTTACCTCAACCACGACGGTGCCACGAAGGTAGGAATTGACTACGGTGTAAAATATTACTTCGACTCTACACTGATGTACATAGAATAAAAAATCAAACCACCGAGGTACGTACGGGATTTAAATTTAATTTAGCCAGGGTTGAAATTTTCATACTTACAGATATGCTTGCACTGAGCCCTGCCCTACCCTAACTGGACCTGTACTTTTGCCTTCTTGCGGATTGTGGAGGATGACGCTGCCATGCGGATTCTGAAGGACCGAGAGGACAGCGCGAACTCTATCGCTGTGCCTCCAACCGTATTAGGCTATCATTGAATAGCACTCTTGGAGTTTGTCTCACTTTGGTGCAAAGGGTATTATTTTGCATTGACTGAGTTTATGCATTGAAGACTTGTGCTGTGTGCTGCTCTTAGGGCTGGCTGCCAGATATGGCCGAGGGAGCGTGTTTCTTAAAAACGAGGAGACATTATCCGTGATGTCGACCAGGCTCTGACACTCCTTCTGGCAACGAGTTGTTTTTGACCAACCTTACGGGGCCAGTTTCCTGGCTAACACTTTGCACCTTGGGTGATGATCATCACATTGTTATATCTAATGGAGCGCATACGTAAAATATATGAACTGTGCACAGCAATAGTCCTTTGCATAAATTACGGTATCTTATCTGCCTTTTGTCTTCTGAATACCAACTTTTGAACAAATTGCTAGTCAGACTACAGCAAAATCAAACCTTTAATACACTGTAATCTTGCTTCGAAACTAGGATTTTCTGAACTCAGTTTCGCTACAGCGACTGAGAGTAATACGCAAAGACAAGATTCAGAACGGTCACCAGGCGATGTTGTTAATGTTAATTATAACAAAGCTTAGTTAGTTACATGAGTTAGTATTTTTCCCTTTGGCTTCAGCAGTGGTAAAGACATCGTTAGAACTTTATTAATGAGCGACCAAAAATGATCATCAAGCGTAGGAATGGCTAAAATCAGCATATATAAGTATATATCTATGAAAACTGAAAGAATTCTGATAGCAAAATAAAGGTATTAAATTTTTAGGTAGGTAGGCAGCAAAGTTGTAGGAGCGACAATTAAACAGTTGCGTGACAAGACAAGGGCCAACCGTGGGGGGTAGATGAATATGTGAGTGATTGGAGTGTTGTTTAATATTCCACAATTCCAATGTGGATGACAACCACACAACTTGCATGACAAAATTTGACAATTTTTACCGTCTTGACTGATTAATAATATTACTGTACTTGTCTCAAATTTCCCAAGATTCACATACGATTTGTCTTTTCAAGTTCCAAAAACTAACGAAGTGACAAAATACAATTTCCTCCCGACACATCACTGCACGAATGAGAAAAAACACAGCTTTACTCTACCCTGGAACAAAGACAAATAGAAACTTTAAATTTCATTTTCCCTTTCACTTTCGATTCACTTTACCAGCATTGCGCCTGAAATCATCCACAGGTTCATCCGTTAGATCACTGAAAATGTAGTCAAACCTTCGACCCTCTCGCTCGAATCGTTCCAGATGAGGAAAACAGTCGTCAATGATAATCTGAAGTTGAAACAAACGCTTTAGCAAAAAGCATAAAATAATGTGAAGAGTAGTATATAATTCTGTATAAGAAGTAGAGTAAAGTAAATTATAAGTAAGTAAAAAGTAGATTTGTCTACTTCGTTGCATAAATGTGCTCCAACCAGGATACGCAAATATTTCTGGTTTGGTGAGAGGGGAGGGTGGGGTAGCCAACAGCCAATCAAATTGCAGAGACAAGGGTCTAGCAGGGTGTTACGGTAGTTTAAATAGTTTAACTGATCCTCAGAAAGAGTCCTCATTAGGAGGGATAGTCGAGAAAAGCCACAACAAAGTTCAACATTCTTTCAACCCCTCCGCCAAGCAGCATACTCTTTTTCCAACAAAACAGTAAAATCAATAATCTGTGATAGCACCAGGTCTACACAGACATGTGTAGGAGGCGAAGATTTCGGGCGGGGCGCCGAAAAAAAACCGAAAATCCGTATTCAGGGGAGGGGAAGGCTAAGCGATAAACTGGAAGGAGGACCCACACCCTAAAGCACACGTTTGACTGCAAGCCATCTAGGTAGTTAGAGAAATGCATTTAGCTAATATATATAAATATAATTAAGATAATGAACGACAACCTTGATAGTATTTAAAAATCTAATCACCCAATCCTAATCATCTAATCCTATATAATGCTAGTTATATAATATTTGTTCAAATGGAAAGGGGGGGGGGTGGGGGTGGGGGGGGGGGGGGGGCGTGGGGGGGGGGGGGGGGTAGGCTGGGGATATGATCTGCAGGATAACGGCTCCCCCCCCCCTCACATTGGACCCCAGCAACTCCACCCACAAATGAGTACCCAGTACATATTTTTGTACGATCACTCGCTTGTATGAATATGTGTTGAACCTCGAAAGTGGCCAGCGGCTGACAGAACGTTGTGGCTTCAGCACATAAACATACAAGCGAATGATCGTACACAAATATGTACTGGGTACTCAAATGTGGGAGGGTCACTAAGGTCAAATTTGTGGGGAGAGGCAGCCGTTATCGCGCAGAACATGTCCCCAGCCTAATAATTAAGATAATAATTAAGAGTGTGAAGCTTGTTACACTGTTACTTATTATTTACGTACTCTTGTTATTAGCCCCACAGTTTTGTCTGTTTGAATGGACGGGTATGACATTTGTATTCTAGGTTTAAGCTCAGACTACTATTCCTAAAAGGCCCTTGCAAGCTTATTATGGAAAATGATTACAAAATTTTTGGCTAAGATAGAAACAACGGGATTACTAACAATCAACTAAACTTAGGGTAGATTTTGAACTTTTTCCGGCATTGGACATTTAGGTTTTTTTTAGCATTTTTAGCTATTTTAAGCTTAAATTTAAGTTAAGAAATTGTTCAATTTTTAGCTCAGTAGCAAAAATAGCTATTTTTTAAACATTTTTTGAGAAAATTTTCGACACTTCCCTCCTCCAGAAATTTTGGCCTAGGAAAAAGCCAGTTTACAGTACATAATATGTTACCCACTTCATGTTTTGGACCAATAAAACTGTCCAAACTATCACCACAGACGCCACGCATATATTTCCGGCAAGCTTCCACCACCATTAAATCGATCTGAAGCAAAAAGACACCACAGTTAGTATCCACTAAACTACAAATTAAATGCTAAACGGATAGTCATTCAAAAATTATAGGAACAATTTAGTTTACGCACCATTATTTTTCCAAATGACATAAATGATATAATGTCAAAACTTCATAGCTGTATTCTAGCCAATGGTGACTCAATAATGAAACTCAACCAATCGTTTTTCACATCTTATGTAAGGACAAACCAAATCTTGTATAATCTTCCCACAATCTCCAAATTTGTTCAATTTTGGCAGGACCTTTGCAAATTTTAACTAGCATACAAAAATCTTGGCCAGATTGCTTACAGTTTCTATTTTCACAAAACGACTACAGTTAAATAGTGTGTTAAATTAACATTAGGATGTGGAAAAGGCGGAAATTTCACTTGGCTTATTTTTTGAGGGGTAGGCAGTAGCGTAGATACAAAAAATTTTCAGGGGGGGCGGTTAGATCTGAAGTCCGGGGGGGGGGGGGGGTGAAATTTTTTTTTTTTGTTCATCAATGTATGAACACTAAGCACAAAATTTCTAAGGTTCTTAGCTTGAATAGATTGTAGCCGAAAGCGAAATGCTAGAAACCCAAAAGGGGGGGTCTGGGGGGCGGAGCCCCCCATAAGTTGAGAAAATTTTTCAATTTCACAACTAAAACGCTATTGAAACATTGAAGCCTTTGCATTATATAATATCAATTCCCAAACCAAATTTTGTAGATTACTTTGCTATATATTTTCCACTTTTATAGTATCGTACGAAAACTGGATGCTCCCATTATGTACAGGGTATTCCAAGCAGCACATATCCAGTATATATATCCACCATTTAAAACAATGATGTTTGCAATAATGCAGTTTATGAAACTAAAAAAGCTGGCAAAGCAAAGTAAAGTAAAGCAAACAAGTAAAGGTTTAATTATATACAGTATATGCTAATAATGAAGTCGCGCCGAAGGCGCGTAAAATTTTCAATGATTCAAATGCACTAATTTTTTGGGGCATTTTAATACAACTTTTTGTGTTTATGATAAATTTAAACGCCCGCGCTCCGCGCGGCTTAAAATTTTTCTTCTGGCCAATTTTGCTTCAGGGGGCAAAACCATTTCGGGGGGGGGGCGGCCGCCCCCGTATCTACGCTTGGGAGGGGGGGGGGTATCGGCGACCCCCACAAACGAAGAGCCCTCCATTAAATGGCCCCCAAATATCCCGACCTCCCCCATAACCCCGAAAATTACCAAGTTTTACCATTTGTACCATAAATTTTCAAAAAACGGAGACTACAAGATAATATTGAAAATGAGCAACACAATTGAAAATTGAAGCTGAAAATTTGAACATTGAATTGAAAACTGAATTGAAAAACTGGCACAAATGATTGACTACGTTAACCTAACTTCCGTTTGCCTAAGTACGTATGCACTACATGCTCAATCTTAACAAATTACACTGTACTAGTAGTTGAACTTTTCTATAAGAATTTTGATTAAATATCTCAAAATTGATTGCACAAAATATTAAAAACTTGAAACTAGAGACAAAAAAATTGATCTAACATCAATCATGGTAACATGACGCGGATTTTCCTTCAAAACTTCGTGCAAGATACCACCATCTCCACCGCCCAAGATCAGAATATCACAACCCTAGAATCAAAAATTAATAACTAAACATACATTAAACTATTGATTTATTGATTGATTTCTATGATTAATATATACCTATCATCCTTCACGTATCCGCCTGTCAGCCCGCATTTTACTTCATTTTGTCGAAGTCAGTTTCAATGAGTATAAATAAAACTGTAAAATAGAAATAAACACACTACAATTTGTTGAAGCAGCAACTATGTAGTATATGTAGTTAACTTGATTACGTATATTAGGTAGTGCGCGTCAGCGCACTACCAAGAATAGGGAAAAAAGGCGTATTGCGGCCTCTTGGAACATAGTTTTTCCTGTTGCCGGCGGAGGAGTTGAGGTAGAGCCTTCATATTTTACCAGTAGAAGCCCCTTCACGAGGGGTACATGCTGTGCAAATTTGAGCAAAATCGGCCGAGCCGTTTTTGAGATATGACAGATTAAATTTTTCAATGCACGACTTTCTCTCCATTTCCCCCCCCCCTAGAGGTCGGAGGTCTTAGATTTCCCATACCATATGGGGTTTTTTGAACAACTTTTTCCCCATTTTTGGGAAATGAGTATGGAGTAGGTAGGGCCTCCCCATAGGTCTGTGTACATAGCAGGATTTCGATTTTTTCGAAGATAGTTTTTTTCAAAAATGGCCAATCCTTCTGTTCGATATAACTGCATCTGGGCTGGACCGATGGGTCTGAGGTTGGGTGTGGAGCATGGCCCCATGAGCCTTATCGGGATAGGCTATATGAATTTTGGATCTGGCCCCTGTAATTTTCTGGCCAGGGGTCACTAGTTAACGTGTAAAAGGGGGGGGGGGGTCTGGGCCTACGGAGTATGCAGCCCTATACATAAGAGCTGTTGGGCTGAGGTTTCGTATTCGAATAGGAACTCCTATATGGTGAATCTAAATGGCCCATTAGTTTCGCTGTAGGACCTATCCATGTGGCTGGGGGGCACCCTGATGGTGGTGGTCCCTACGGTGTCGCAACTCCAACTTTAACCTCTTCTACAGAAATATCTACAGTGAGCAGGTCTCTCTTATTTGGGATTTGGGGTGGGGTGCGGGAGCACTACAGCATAGGCTATAGTAGGTTTCGCCCGGACCCCTGTGGCGCCCTGGCCATGGGTCCGGACCGTGGACCATGCCCAAAATGGCCCAAAATCGATTTTTCTAAAAGTGGCCAAGTTTGGTATCAAATGAAAGCCCTTGGTGAGGCGAACATTTTTTGTCATTGGAGGACCCCTCCAAAGTGGCCCCAGTGGCCTGTGGCGCCCTGACCAGGGTCCGAACCGGTCCAAAATGGCCAAAAATCGATTTTTCCAAAAGTGGCCATGTTTGGTATCAAATGAAAGCCCTTGGTGAGGCGAACATTTGTTGTCATTGGAAGACCCCTCCAAAGTGGTCCCTGCGGCCTGTGGCGCCCTGACCAGGGTCCGAACCGGTCTAAAATGGCCAAAAATCGATTTTTCCAAAAGTGGCCAAGTTTGGTATCAAATGAAAGCCCTTGATGAGGCGAACATTTTTTGTCATTGGAGGACCCCTCCAAATTTATTCCAGCGGCCTGTGGCGCCATGACCGGTCCAAAATGGTCGAAAATCTGGATCGTCTCCTGCACATTATAGGACTCATATCTAGAGCGTCTGCTTGATAATGCGCAAAGTTATTGAGACCTACGCAGAAAGGCGGTAGATGTAAAGTTGGTTAGCTGTAACGTTTACATTTAAGTAGTAACCGCTGTCATTACATAGGTGTGAAGTTACAGCTTACCTATTTTGGGTCTATCGTTGTCCTGTGTTCGTCTCGATAATTTTGACATAAACAAGTTAAATTAAAAGGAAAGAGAAAGAAAGGAAGACGAAAAAATGACAATCGAATTGTTAGTCTGCTGTGTCCGTGGGACAGGCAATTGTATTGTACATTATGATTGTGTTGTTGTTTAGATATTGCTGTTTCAGATAGCTACGACTGCTTTTTGTGACAGCGTAAACGGAATGCGTGAGAGGCTGTGATTTGCGTAATCGGTATTTGGGTGAAAGTAGTTTGGACTTTAAAGGTGAGGCGACAGCCGGATGGATAGAGCTTTGGCTGATTCAGGTATTGCGCGTCAGCGCACTAGCTAGTTTTAAATATTGTTTTCAGGTTTTGAAAAGTAAGTAAAGTGAGGAGGAATTTGGGGGGAGCAAAATTTTTTTGAAGTTTACAGTGGCAGTACTGACAAGGTTTCCAGCTACTTTCCACGTCCCACTTTCCCTATGCCCTCGACAGAGCCTTCGCTTTCAACGCCCCTTTGTTGGAACGATCATATGTGTGCTGGAAGTGGTTTTTTTTGGGGGGTGGGTGGTGAAGCGGCGACCGAAGGTCGCCAAAAGTTGGATATTTCCGGTTTCAATGACGTGAAAGCGGAAATATACCGATTTTGCTCCAGATTCCGTGGGGGGAGAGCCCCCTTCCACTCAGGCACATATATGAGTTCCTTCTTCCACATAGTTTTATCAGAAAACTTTGTGAATACGAGCAGTTTTTTCATATTGCAGATACATTATATATATATATATATATATATATATATATATATATATATACTATTGCGTGGAGCGCTTTGCATGTATTGTGCTGTTTGGATTACATCTGGGAGTGGCCGATTAGTAATTGAAAAATAGGTAAAGGTTAGTTTAGGTATATATGGCACATGGAGTTAATGGAGCGTTTAGACACGGATAGCTTTTAAGTTTGGTTAATGATTGAAGAAAGCTACGGATGAGTTAGCAAGAGGGCTGGTTGGTCTAGTGCTGGACATATGTATGTATGTATGTTGTGTGTATATATATCATTTATTTTTGTGTGTATATTTTACATTTTAGATTCGGCTGGAGTCGGTGTATGGTAGTATCAGTATTTAGTTGGTGAAACAGGATTCTGGAAGCTGTCGAGGAATAATATTTACGCAGAGCGTAAGTGCGGAAAAAGTTTAATTTTATATATTTTCTGTGACTCTTACATTTGTTGTTTGAGTAAACCATTTAGTTTGGGTTTGTCAGTTAAAACGTTTGTGGCACCGTTTCGTGCCTGGACTTATTGCAGGGATATAAGTCATTGTGGGGGTGTAAGTTGGAGATTAAACAATTGAATTAAAGTCAAAAAATTAAATAATTTTAATATTTAATTTACTGAAAACATCGGCGTTTTCCTGTTGTTCAGTTGAATTTTGGCTTTTTTGGTTTTGAAAAACTGCATTTATTCTTTTATCTTAACGCCTAAGCATGAATTTGATGGTCGATCTACTTTTTCGCTGTGTAAATTGTGACTGAGTGGATCTTGGTTTTGGGAAACTTATGAGGGGAAAGATTAGTGGGATGATGATGGGTGGTTAAGGGGATCGGCAGTTGAAGAAGTGCAGTATACTGACGATGAAGGATACAAAATCATTTTTATGTAGTTGTCGGTAGCTTAAATACCAATTTATCAGATGAGCTTTTCTGAAACTTAATGTCAACTTCGTTCATTTTACCAAGAGTACATAATACACAAGAGTATGACAAGCGTCATACGCTATGTATTATCAGCTTGCTACATCCTCTGCACGCTATCGGCTGACCCCGTACCTAAACTAGGCCCCCCTTGACCCCGCCCCTACACATGTACGGGGTCCAAACGGGGGATCGGGGTCTATGTTAGTATACTTATATGTTAAACTTGAAGGGGCCCCAATTTGTGTATGGGGTCTAAGCTTGTATGATTTACACATCTGTGTACAAAACATACAAGCACGAGCCCGATCCCCCGTTTGGTCCCCGTACACGTATAGGAGCGGGGTGAGGGGGATCTGATTTAGGTACGGGGTCAGCCGATAGCGTGCAGAGGATGTAACAAGCTGATAATACATAGCGTATGACGCTTGTCATACTCTTATGTATTATGTACTCTTGAGTTTACACAGTATCATGAGTATCGTCTAATTTATTGAGGGTATACCGTTCTGTAGGGAGCTATGCCTCGCCGAAAAGGTCACGTAGACAAAGCTCAGACCAGAAAGCGGAGGAAAAGGAGGAGGGTGCAGGACTCCTTTCCTGAAATTGGGGCCAACGTTGTAGGAGTGGGCGGAGAAACAATTTCGGACGGGTCCAATTTGGTGGTGTCCGGTGCTTCGGGAGAAACTGTGTCTGGTGACAGCGGGTCCAATTTGGCGGAGTCGGGTGGTTCCTTGGTTCCTTTGTGAGGTTGCCTGGTGGCAATGGGACCAATTTGGTGGTGTCCGGTGTTTCGGGTGAAACTGTGTCTGGTGACAGCGGGTCCAAGTTGGCCATGCTTTATGCTAGTTATCCGTACATCCAAGTACAAGATTGGTACAAGTACTGATGTAGCGAGATTTGAGTCAGCAGGGAAATGCAACAAATTTACAACTTATGGAACGTACTCCTAGTTTAGGATGGTCGGGCGAGAGTCAGGAGCAGTGAAATTATGATTATCTATATATATACCTATATAGATTACCTATATATGTATACATATATATTTATTAATAATCTTATGGTTATGGGATCGAACCAGGAATGTTTGCAGAGCGGGCAACACAGGACTACACTGTACAGCGTTGCCACATATCACGAATAACAATTGCATTGAATCTACATGACAATTTTTATTGTCTTGCATAGAAGTCTTGTTGCCTTAACGTTGCCGTTTTATTTTGTAATAGAGAACGCTTTTTCTAAATGCCTACAATACAGACCTTTTTTTCAGAAGCACTGCAAATTCTGTTGTAATCTTGGCTCCGCAGTATCCAATGGTCATGTAAACATTGTTGGTCTGGAATTGATTGATTTGGTTGCACTGTCTGTGAGGTGAGAGGCTAGAGTTTTATGGTGTTTGTTTGTCCGTGAGTATTTTGATTGGGATGTCATTATAGATTAGTGTGGTGAGTAATCAAGTAGATTAAGAATCTCTGTCTAGGCTGTGGGCCGCACAGGGTCAGAATGTGGTTTGACGAAAATTGTCAACTCGATTGGTTTAGATTCCATAATGGACTTTTAGTTTCTGTATTTGTACGTGAAATGAAAATTATGGATTATTTCAGGTTCACTGTTTGTGGACGACGGTAACGGATGATGGTAATGGACGTACAGGGTTTCCAGCTGGTCAAAACTTGCTGATATTAAGGAGAACGGAGCCATGCTTTTTGCCGGATACTTCAACCACACTTGCTATTTCATGTTTATTTTGTTTATTTTTTTCAATCTATGTTAATGTCTACGTCATATTTTCCCTAACCCTGTTTTTTTATGTTAACGTTTGTGTCGTATTCAACCGTTTTTCTTGTTCTGTTTGTGGTTATGTCGTATTTACTCACTTACTGTTACTACTAATATGTTACTTTCATTACTTTATGTGCTTTATTACAGTGCTTCTATTATGTTTTTGTTCCTCGTCCCTCGCATATTCCTGAAATTTGTTTTGTCAGTATTGTTTTTTAAAAAACATGTGCTTATAAGGCTGCAATTTGCTTTGTTAATGTTTGATGTGCTGCTTTTCACTAATTAAAATTTGTTTTTGGGAGTTTTTTTCTGGTTTATTGTAGGTTAGTAAAAATAGGGTTTCCAACTATTTTGGTCAGATTTCTGAGGGTGATTCATTTACATAGCAACTGCTGTAAGGTGGCAATACAGTCGTTTTAGGGAGTCACTGAGTTCAAGTTTTTGGGATTTGGATTTTTGGGAGAGAAGAATTTTATGCAGCAGGAAAGAGCCCAACATTTTCATTTGCTTTCTGAGCCACCAATTTTTCTGCTGGTTGTACTGGAGAACGCTAAAGCGGAAAAATGCAAGAAACTAGTGGGAAAAATGCCCTAGACGGGCATGCAATGGCTAGAATAGGGAAAGAAGGAAGGGCGGAAAAATGCCAATATTTACGAACATATATACTTGACAGTCGGCGCTGAAAATGGTAAGAAACTAGATTCAGCGCCGAATAGGGAAAGCAGTCGGCGCTGAAAATGGCAAGAAACTAGATTCAGCGCCGAATAGGGAAAGCAGTCGGCGCTGAAAATGATAGAAACTAGATTCAGCGCAGAATAGGGAATGCAGTCGGCGATGAAAAGGATAGAAACTGGATTCAGCGCCGAAAAGGGAAAGCAGTCGGCGCTGAAAATGATAGAAACTAGATTCAGCGCAGAATAGGGAATGCAGTCGGCGATGAAAAGGATAGAAACTAGATTCAGCACCAAATAGGGAATGCAGTCCGGCAGCGTGGAACAGGCGAGTCCTCCGTCCATCCTATTCGCGTGAACTGCGACAGCTACATTCGAAGGATAAATTTTGCATCTATTCATGCTTTAAATAGCTAATCGGCTAACTAACTGCATAACTGCACTGATTTCAGGTTCTGTAGTCACCACCTGTAGCTTCATTTGCTACGAGAAAATTACGTTAAATTTAAGTTCAGTTTTTGTTTAAATTTCTTGATGAAGTGATATCGTCTTATCCAAAAATTTTTAGGATCGCTATGCACAAATCTTTCATCAAGTTGTTTCTAATAATCTTCAGAGCGTAATAATTTGTATATACAATTATTCCTTTCAGTTCGTTTTCAGCAGTAATACATATATATATATGTTGTTGTATATGTTATATAAAATGTTGCTTGACATTTTCTCTTTTTAATGCATGGCACGAAACTAATGTTACTTTTCTAAAATAGTTTTAACACATTTTAGAAGAAGTATAATTTTCCAGAATTTTTGCAGACTCAAGTAAATTTTTTCGCGTGACATCGGTTATATCATTAGATACCTCCATCAAATAGCTGAGGTCGATTTTTTATTTATTGTGAAATCGCTCTTCGTTGTAGAGAAACAAGCTGAAATGTGTGCGTAACCTGTATTTTGCCTACTTATTCCAAATTTGTCAAGCGATTACTTTAGCTAGAAAGCAGCAATCGGGGCAACTGAAAAATCGTCCCTGGGTATATTTGTGCAGAACGTATTAAGGAAAGTAGCAGCCCTTAGTTCTAAAACACGACCAATATTTTTAAAGTAATCGCTTGACAAATTTGGAATAAGTAGGCAAAATACAGGTTACGCACACATTTCAGCTTATTTCTCTACAACGAAGAGCGATTTCACAATAAATAAAAAATCGACCCCAGCTATTTGATGGAGGTATCGAATGATATAACCGATGTCACGCGAAAAATTTACTTGAGTCTGCAAAAATTCTGGAAAATTAGACTTCTTCTAAAATGTGTTAAAAATATTTTAGAAAAGCAACATTAGTTTAGTCGCATGCATTAAAAAGAGAAAATGTCAAGCTACATTTTGATATAAAAATGGCTTCTTAACTCCAAGTAATGAATGAGTAGTAATGGTGCAAATTTTATGTGATCAAAGGGAATCACCACCTTAAGCTTACAGCTTTAGCTTATACTGAACTAAAAAACGGACTTCAGATTTATGTTCGGCGACCACGAAAATCCCTATATGCAGCTTTTCAGCACATTCGAAGACAAACAAATTTTTCGGTTCGTTATAGATATTTTATCGCACAGCACACAACGCCAACGCACAACACTATTTAGGGTACAAACTTTAAATTATGAGCGAAATAATGTGACAAGCTACACTTTCAATGATTCAGGTCATTGAATGTGTACATTCAATAAGTTTATCATTGAATGTTTACATTCAATGACAACAATCATTGAATGTACACATTCAATAAGTTTGCCATTGAATGTATACATTCAATGATTTGGCCATTGAATGTATACATTCAATGATTGTACACATTCAATGCAACAATATATATATATATATATATATATATATATATATATATATATATATATATATATATATATATATATATTAATATTCACAACAACGAATACATTAGACATTATTATTACAAATTCGAAACATTCTAAGCAATACAATAGCGCCGCAGGCAAAATTTTTGAATAAATCATATTCTGGTTATAAGAGAATCGCAGTTTTTCAAAAAGTTTTAAAGAAGTTTGATAAAATTTTTGAAAATTTCAATAAAATTTTGCTTTTGATAATAGGCTAAAATTGGTTCCGGTTCCGGTACGTTTTCAAAAACCGGAACCGGAACCGGAACCGGAACCGGAACCGGAATTCCGGTCGATCCCTAATATATATATTGTACACATTCAATGCAACATATATATATTAGGGATCGACCGGAATTCCGGTTCCGGTTCCGGTTCCGGTTCCGGTTTTTGAAAACGTACCGGAACCGGAACCAATTTTAGCCTATTATCAAAAGCAAAATTTTATTGAAATTTTCAAAAATTTTATCAAACTTTTAAAACTTTTTGAAAAACTGCGATTCTCTTATAACCAGAATATAATTTATTCAAAAAATTTCGCCTGCGTCGCTATTGCAATGCTTAGAATGATTCGAATTTGTAATAATAATGTCTAATGTATTGTTGTTGTGAATATTAATATATATATATATATATATATATATATATATATATATATATATATATATATATATATATATATATATATATTATAAAACAAAAATAATACTTAATAACTCAGATTAGATAGCACAAGACCGCCGAAACTTTTAAATTTAAGTATACCTAATGCTGAATTGAAATTATTGAAGCCTTACCGTCGACCTATGCTATTTCAAAATTATAGAGTGCGCTGTTGTATAATGAAATGTCAGTTTTAGCTTAAATTTAATCTTTTTAACTGTTTAAATCGAGACTGGACTTTAAATATAGACTACGTAAGTTTGTTGCTCTTTGTTTAGTATATAATTAATCCGGTCGCAGATCAACAGAATTACTAAAAAATTATGGATGGAACAAATAGTAATGGTTTTTAAAAATCTTTTGAAGAAACGTCATTTAAAATTTAAAAATCCTGATGAAGCTAGCCAAAAGGAAGAAATTTTGTTTAAGTCAAGTTGGAGAAATTGTGCATTTCGGCTTTCTTTGAAACTTGTGAAAAATACTTTTGGCTTATATGTTTAATGGATGAAAATTTATCTATAATATTTCAACCATGCAAAAACCATTTGCATTTTAATCAGAAAACTCCAATAACAAAGTAAAATAAGATGATAATCAAAACGTAGACACCCAGAGTCAGACCAACCTTATTCCGCTACCGGTTTCGAGGCTCCATGGTGGGCCGGGCCTCTTCTTCTGGCGATCCTTCACACGCTGCAATCGTTCCTGGGGGGTTCCCCCGTTGCCCCACACGCTGCAATCGTTCCCCCCAGGAACGATTGCAGCGTGTGAAGGATCGCCAGAAGAGGCCCACCATGGAGCCTCGAAACCGGTAGCGGAATAAGGTTGGTCTGACTCTGGGTGTCTACGTTTTGATTATCATCTTATTTAAATTTCACTGTATCCTCTGGGATCCGTGGACTGGTAGCTGTTTTGACTGTATCTCTCTCACCAATAACAAAGTAATCATACTGAGATAGGAACAACAAGCTAAGGAATTAAAAGCCGATGTTCTAAACACGTCCAATTTTGTATATAGCTGATGTTACCTAAGTTCATAACCAGATTAGATTTACAATACGGAATTTATATATACAAGAACAGTAATTTTCAGAAAAATTTTCATTTTGTCTGAAGTACGGAGAGAATAAAAGTAAACTAAAATGGTAATAGATATCTTTTGTTTTCTAAAAATGTAAATGGCATTATTATTTTTATTTTGCGTTTTGAAAATGCTGCAACTTTTCAGCTTCTAGTAAAGTTAAATGAACTTTTTGATTATGACTAGAAATTATCAGGCAAGCCAGATAAAAACTACACATGTTTATGACTTATTTTATCGATGGAGCAGTTGTTGGTGCTCGCAAAAATTTTGGTGGAATCAATTTCTATCTACTTATATATATTTAGCTTAATTTAAAATTCAGCTTAACCAAGTAAGAAGTTAAATTTTATTTGCAAGTAAATGTCCTTTAAGTCAACTTGCATTCGATTAAATTATTCATCGAAATTCGTATATAGAATGTAAAAATATAAATGCCGTTTATTCATAGAAAATGTGCTCGAATAATATAAATATAGCATATTCATACCGTGTACATATAGTTAATTTTAAATTTTAAATTTTAATTTTAAAGCTATAATGTATAGTAAAGTTTAACTACGCTATAAGACAGAAATCTCTTAATATATAAATTGCAAATTTCATGTTCCTGCATTGAAATAACTATATAAAATATAAAGCAAACGTTATTACAATGTTCTAGTAACTATAAAAAAAGCGAAAAATTGTGCAAAAATTGTCCAAAACGTCGGAAAAAATTTAGATTTTTGTAGTGTTAAAGAGCTGGTTCCGGTTCCGGTTCCGGTTTTCAAAAGCCAATTCCGGTTCCGGTTCTGGTTTTTTGGAGTTCCGGTCGATACCTAAAAATATATATATATATATATATATATATATATATATATATATATATATATATATATATATATATATATATATATATATATATACTCGGTAGTTGTAAAGGCGTCGTGTTTATCCCGAAAACTGCGAAAAAAGTATTTACGACTGAACCAAGTTAACTGTGGCAGATTTGTCAGACACTGCTAGTATCCGACTGTACCCATTTTAAGACTCATCAAAGAATTTTTAGTCGTAGCAACAAGGTACCTAACTACGTAACTCTTATTAATTGAATTTTTAGGCATAGCAACAAGGTGTCAAGATTAGCAGTAATTCATTCAGATTTTGTATTTATGACACTCGTTTCTGCTAAGTAGGTTTTGTTCTCTTGCGCGCAATAGTAATCGGAAAATCTCATGAAGCACGTTCAGCAGGAAACCAGAGCAGTTCACGCGAATAGGATGGGCGGAGGAATTGCCTGTTCCACGCTACCGGACTGCATTCCCTATTTGGTGCTGAATCTAGTTTCTATCCTTTTCATCGCCGACTGCATTCCCTATTCGGCGCTGAATCTAGTTTCTATCATTTTCAGCGCCGACTGCATTCCCTATTCGGCGCTGAATCTAGTTTCTATCATTTTCAGCGCCGACTGCTTTCCCTTTTCGGCGCTGAATCCAGTTTCTATCCTTTTCATCGCCGACTGCATTCCCTATTCTGCGCTGAATCTAGTTTCTATCATTTTCAGCGCCGACTGCTTTCCCTATTCGGCGCTGAATCTAGTTTCTTGCCATTTTCAGCGCCGACTGCTTTCCCTATTCGGCGCTGAATCTAGTTTCTTACCATTTTCAGCGCCGACTGTCAAGTATATATGTTCGTAAATATTGGCATTTTTCCGCCCTTCCTTCTTTCCCTATTCTAGCCATTGCATGCCCGTCTAGGGCATTTTTCCCACTAGTGTATATACCTCAAAATTTTCGAAGTTTCGGTTCATAATACCATGAGTATAGGACAGATCACTTTCAGCCAAATCTAAAATAAATTAACCTGTAAAACTACAAAGAAAAATCTGTATTAGAAATTTCAAACTGCAATATGAAAACCATCCCTGAAAAAGGTTACAAAGGTCAATATTGTTGTGCTTCTGTTGCAGATACAGAATTATGTATATTCTTGCTAATACTATGCGGCAATAAACTTCAGAGCTTATGCTGTTAACGTTCTGCTACAAGAACTAATAGTTCAAGCTGGGCCTGGCATTTCCAATGTTCTAAATGAGAAGAGGGTTCCCCACTCTAGAGCAGAAAGTAGGAGGAAGGGTTAAAAAAGGTGAGCAGTAACCCAAAACTATAAACTAAATCATCATTACGAATAAACTAAGCATTAACAAAAAATGTGTAGAATTCCAAAGCACCAGTAGAATGCTGTATTTCAGCAAATTTTAAGCCTAAACTGTTAAACAACCTACGCACTCAAACAGTCGTCCAAAATCAGCGTATTTCCCAGTGAGGGAGAGTGCTGTATTCGAATTCGCTGATACGGACTGACACTTTCATAGATCAGACGATCAAAGTCATAGACCGTCAGACGCTGATCAGAACGAAAGTAGAGATTGTTGATGACACCACCACGAGGCAAAGTGGTAACTCTGAAATAACGAAAACAGCAAAAAGCATATGCATTAAAACACAATAACTAACAACAAAATCCAACACCGGCTGGCAACCAGCCAAATCCAAAATCCACTATATATTGTTGGCTGCTGTAAGTTAGTATTCTTTATCAATTATCACCCTCACCATCACCCATAACTGTTTCATGCACAGGTGAAGCATTTTTATTACTTGTAATTTATGTATCTGCCCAGACACTTTAACAAGTCCAATTTACTCATCTGCCCGTAACATGTATATACAATGTCGCATGAACTAGACTAAAAAAGAAAAATTTTAGTCTAATCACAACAAAATAGTAAGGACAGTAGAATATAGACATAACGTAAAATATACTTAAGACAAATAATAAAGCAACATGAAAACACTCGGAGAAGATAAAAGCATAAAACATAAAAGCCAATGTAGGTTAGCTAATAGAATGTAAACATAGGTCAAGTATAAGCTTCTCATGGAAATAAAAGTATCGCACACAGCAAGCTTGGACTTTATCAGGGAAATATTGCGGAAATAATTAGCGTTCTTCGCTCACGGAAATACATTAGGCAGCTTAGATTTAATCTGCCCAAAATATGCAGACCAATTTAAAAGAAGAACTGGGATCCGATTAAAACAATTTACATAACCATATATATATATATATATATATATATATATATATATATATATATATATCCGAAATGTTTCAAGAAATTTTTACTGCAAGCACTAATAGGATTTTACTGAAATTTATTACGATTGATTAGTCCCAGAATTTCATACTGGAAAGGAACTCAACAACTTTTCCTTCACAGAAATTGGGGGTCGGGGCCGGGGGAAATAGTTTTCTTATTTTCATCACTACTGCACACTGCTTGTTACAAGTTTCGAGATGTCTAGTCTTGGCTATCTTTATGACATAAGCATATTTATTCTATAATAGTAACCGAAGGAATGCGCAAGACTCTATCTATAACGACCACACACAAACACTAGAATGCATGGTCTTACCAATACAAACATGTTAACGTACTTTTCAAACCTAGTGCATACATAACAGACAGAAAATAGCAGAAAAATATAAATATTCACAAGTAGGTCACTGAGATACAGAACTAGAGTTTGGCAGTGACAGTATTGGCCCAGAGAAACAAATCAGGACTGGTCTTGGCTTTAGTTTGAACATAGCACTGTGAAGTTAAAAGATGGTAAAACTGTGATTTTAATATAATATAAAAAAATTCCAATTTTTGAAGTTATATACTTAACTTACGGTTTTACGGAAGTGGCATTCAAGGTTTCCTCGATACAGTCAACTAGACTTGTTAAAGTCTAAAAACGAAAGAACAAATAAAAATGAGATGGCGTTATCTTGAAGTGTCTGTACATAGGAAAATTTAAGTTACACCCTCTAAATTCATTCAGACTCAAATACCGTCGCCTTTCAGCGGATATACTAACATATATTTTTCCCAAGTTTCAAGCAAAACGGAAACGTTCAAGGTAACGCAAACCTCATACACAGTTGTTAATCCTACAGCGAGAAACCAACACGGGTTTCAAGCTCCCTCTAGTTAGCTCTAGCAATCTACATGCCCTAAGGAATCAAAAATAGGTAAGGAGTCAGCAAAAATGGCGGAAAAAGCAGGGCTCTAAAGCTAAACTTTTAGCTAAACTCTAAAGCATAGGATACATGCCTCCGCCGCCACCGAACGCTATAAGCTAACTAAAAATTTTCTTGGCATAAACTGGCTAGGACCCCGCGTCACCTATGCGCAACACAAACATTTATACTCAAGAACCTGACAACAATGTCACTTGAAAGTCTACATACATACACATTGCAACATCGATATTATCGCTCAACTCCTAGATAACTGAGACTAATTTCAACAGTTAGTTCCGTAATACTAAGTAAAACTAAGGCTACGCTTTACAGCAATGCAACTTACCGACAGTCTAAGTAGAGTTGGCTGTGCCAATTCATCAGGAAGTAGCAGTTCTAAGTCTAGAGTAAGCAGCCTTACAGAGGAATAATATCTACCCGTACAATGCCTATAAACAAAAAACACTTAAATTAACCCTGAGTTTGATCCTGGAAATTAAAACTTAAAAGCAAAATCAAGATATAAGAATACATAATTGATAATGTCTAACAGGTAACTGCCCCGCGGCTCGGTAGTACTAGCACCAGGGCGAATCCAGAGGGGGGGGGCACCCCCCCCTCGCCTTTGGAAAGTAGGAACAATTAAGGAGGAAAAGCATAAAAAGGGCAAAAAACCAAAAGCTTTCGCGCCTTCATTGCGAATTTTCTTCTTCTTAGCTGCATATTAATCGTGTCAATGAAGAAAAGGATTGAAATGCGTCCAAATTTTCCTAGAAAATTTCCATTTTTGCCTGAATGATTTTGCATTTTCAACGTGAAGTATCTAAACAATATACTTCTCCAACTTCTAGGGGACTCCGCCCTCCGACCCCCCCCCCAGTAGAATAATTTTCCCCTGGGGACTGGCACCCACGTCACAAAATTCTGGATCTTCCAGTGACCAGGTCTTGCGAAACTTTTGGTGGGCACTCTGCTGTAGACACACGGCAACTTCTACAGCAATGATTAATCAGTATATCGCCCTCATAATTTAGTGTGTATTCAATATTCTTCAGTGTTCTACCCATCGAGTCAAAACACGCTGCTATTCTACTTGCATTTGTCTTCTGAGCAAGCAGGCTGCAGAATAAGGCTGCATGGCTGGATCAACCATTAGTGACCAGAGCCTCTCCTAAGCACTGGAGCGTAAGTCTTACCCCCCAATGTACTTCTAGGTCGTTAGACACTGGAGCCTACGAGGCCCACAAACCATTGCGTCTGCAAACTAGGAACACTTTCATAGTTCCCAAATTTTTTTCTGTTTCCCACCAAATCCAATAAAAAAAAGAAACGTACACTCCGCTATCATTGGCCAAAGATAACACATAGTTTCCTTGTGTTCCCAGCTTTGCTGGTGGCTGACACTGGTACCAGTCTGACTGGGTTCCAACACTGAACGCTTTGATCAGTGCCAGAGCAAGACTTAGGCAATGGCTGTCCCCGTTCCCATTGCTGCAGTTACTGTCGTTGTTGTTGTTGTTGTTGTTGTTGTTGTTGTTGTGTTCGTCGGATTGATCAAATCTATATCTAGATGTTATATCTATAATCAAAACAATGTTGTGCCCTTCATATAAACTTAGGTACTAAAAGTAGGGCACATTTATTTAAACGAAAGTTGTTATTAAGCACACTTCAATTATTTTGAAAATATCCCAATTTAATTCCAGAACAGTATATATTCACTGCTAGGAAAATGCTTTATGGATTCTTCAAAAAATTCCGTGCAGATTATTGAGAGTATATTCCACTCTATAGAACATGCGTAACGAACACAAAACCTTAATATCGCAGATACAGAGGTAAAGTTGCTAAGCTGCAAGCAAACAATGCCCACCTTTCACTGAGAACCTATTCGCCTGTCACCCCCCCCCCCTCCCCCAAGCAAGCCAACAGAGATACGATTACTTCTTTCTCCACCAAATTCCACATCAAACAAATTTGAACTATACGAAAACCCACAGTAAAGCTGGGGTGGGGGCTACAATCAAGGCAAGCATTTCACTGCATACACTGCACTAGAAATTTTATATATACTTTTCCAAGGCAAAGTGATACCAGAAAAGAGAAGGTCACAAAAATGCTCCGCCGAAAGGAGCATAATATGCATGAGCGTTGGAGTGTGTAAAATTCCGGTTGAAAAAGTAATAAAGACACAAGTTTGAAAAATGCTAATATGGGCTGAAGTCTTTAGTATGCTCAATTTAGAAGCCATGTAAATCGTGTACCCGTTTCAGGAAAGGGCCAATCCTGTTTGCAGCGAAATTCTAGTAAAACTAGTTTGGCTACGGTAGCATCCAAGTTGACCGAACCAGGAACGCCATCAACCACCAATTCTCCAACCTTTGGTTCGAACGGACCATTTGATTTGCCAGCTGAAATTTCATCAGCATCCGCAGCTGTTATCTAAACAATAGCAGGGTTTTTTTGTGTAAAATACTGTGTATTTACACAAAAAAAATTAATTTACACAGTGAAAAACTAATTTACACAACAAAATACACAGCCAAATTTTCGAAAATTTTTACAAAAAGTGCTCTGAAAAAATAGTTTTCAAGTCTTTAAGTTTTAAAAAAGCTCTAGCTTTGAACTGGGGGCTGCCGCCCCCAGACCCCCGCCTGTTTCCAATGGTTTAGAATGGTTTTCTGCATTTCTGCATCAACATGGTTATGGGTGTTTTATTCTCCTAAGTCTTAATGCTCTACTGCGTACGAATATTCGTAAATTTTTTATTGAAAGCTAGTATTTATTCGTATTTAACTATACATACGTATGTTTTCTGAAGCTAGTATTACGTATTCAACATGATTTCTTGTTTATCTCTTGTATATATAATAATAAAAGCAGTCAGAGCCTAAAAATAGTTGCCATACAACCCAAGAAATATTCAATACGAAAGCTAAAGGAATACAACTTTTCAATGCCGTTTGATTCTGCCGTTAATTTAAAAAATTTCTCAACTTCTGGGGGGCTCCGCCCCCAGACCCCCCCCCCCTCCGTTGTATAATTGGTGTGTCTGTACTATGGAGCCGTCCCCAGTAGCAGTTAAAGCATCGAACCTTAGTACGTGACCAGCAAGTTTGTGAAAAAATTATTCCAAAAAGTTGGAAAAATAAAGAAATCGTTTCAGTAGGCGAAGTGTTTTTCAGAAATTTGAATTTGTCCAATCTTATTTTTGACATTTAATGAATTAATCTTTTTAAACATTTCCATTATGAATTCTATTGCAATTTACAAAATTTTCTCAAATTCTGGGGGGCTCCGCCGCTCCGCCCCCCAGACCCCCCGCGTGGCTTCTTTCGAAATGTTACACAAGTGCAGTTGGCATAATTTTGGCTTGAATGATCTGAAAATAACATTGTAGCAAGAAAATAACGTCTAAATGTATTTTATTTTATATTACAGTTGAAAAACGACACTTTTAAATTTTACACAGCTTCAAACAAAAATACACAGTGAAATTTAAATTTACACAAGATTTACACAGGTCCGATTTTGAAAAAAACCCTGAACAATAGAAAATTTTATGAAAATAGAATCAAATGAACATTTATATATTTCTTCCTTCCATCACCTATTGTGGCCATTTGTTTCAAGAGAGTACAGTATTTTCAAAAGAATTGTCCTTTGCCCTTTACATAAAAGTGATTAGTTGATTAGTGTAGCAGTTTTTCTAGCAAGGCTATTGCTACCGCAGAGTACAGAGTTATTGGAGTTTTCGATACCGATCGGTATATAGCTAAGGAAGTGCTTTAGCCAAGAAACATAAACCTTTCAACTAACTGGTCATCATTTCTTATCCACCTGAAGAAAAACATGGAGCTCACCGTAATTCTTCAACTTTCTACGCTGGCTTCACTCCAATTTCAATTGTAACCAAATTTGGTGCTTTGAATTCTTGAGAGAGTGCTAACGCACCAAAATGACACATTAATTATCGTGGTTGGCCATCCCTAACTTTAAATATTCCTCCAAAACTGCTACACTAATCAACTAATCACTTTTATGCAACGGGCCCCTGAAGCCTGTTTCCTGAAAAAACCTCATCAGTGATGTTACCCGCATACTAACATCGAAGAAGACTAAATCAGCCGGGTCTTTTCCAGATTACCCCACCACTCAAAATTTTTAAAACGTGACCAATTTAGCTGAAATTTGGTATGGGTATGTTTTCGACCACACTCAGTTCAAATATCACAAAATTTTTCGATTTCGCGAGATTCGATTTTTTGATTCGCAAGGGGGAAGGGAGACCGAAACATTTTTTGTCGCCGATCTTGCATACAGGGGTTTTCTGGGTCGGACAACACGAATTTGAAGATCGTTCTTCGATTCAGCTTTTCGTTAGCTCGATACAGTCAGGGGAACATCAGTTATTTGATAGAGGTATCGAATGATGTAACCAATGTTTCCAGAAATAATTTACTTCAGCCTAAAAAAATATGGAAAATTGCGCTCCTTCTTAAATACAGTAACTACATTTTGACATAAA
>JASAND010011842.1:0-39534 GCA_030248195.1 Trissonchulus latispiculum
AAGATGCAACATTGCCAGCTTACTGAGAAAGTGAAACTGTACCTGTAACCAAGAATTTAAACAAAGTGAAGTGATGAAGCCGGGTGGTTAAAGCGTTCGACTGCGGATCTGACGGTCCAAGGTTCGAATCCCCTCTACCCACAAAGCTTTCCCAAACCTCTTGAACTAACTAAGCGTATACCGGTTCGCTATTGGATCTAACCTTGACAGCTATCAAACCTTAATCGATAGGTGAATGGGTACCACTTGGTGGGGAAGGTATAACATGCATTGAAGTATTCTGGCATAACGAACGGCTGCCCCTTTTCAGCTGATATAATCAACTTTGGCAAGGTTGTCACTCCTTGCTTCCGGACTGAGAATCAGGAGATAAGCACAATGCAACCTTTTCTTTTCTGTAGGTTGGAGCTTTCTCCGGAGGCCACTTTGTCTGAACAAAATAAACAGTTAACGCGGTTAGGTAGGACTTCACATGTACCGACTTTTCTTGTTTCTGGTGCACGTAAGATTTGTAAGACCGCTAGTGAAACTTTCAGCAATATTTCAAACCAGTATGAGAGCGAATAATTCATGGAACTGTTGCCAGAGGACCCTGGATGAAGTATTACTATGAATCCGAGAATAATCCAACCAGCAACGGATGTGGGTGGATGACCGGGAGATAAAGAAGCCACTGATAAAGACCACAGGATGACTTTGGCGAAAAACTTTGAGGAATTGTAATCATCCGTCTGAATTTTGGAGTGGGCATATTGCTTTAAAGTGGTCAAATAAAGTTTATGTGCCGAGAACGGCTGAAGTCTTCCGGGGGGGGGGGTGTACTATAACTTTCATGTTGAAAATTTCCCGCAGAATAGTACTAAGTTCGATGCAAAATAGTTTAAAGTTTGTAAGACTTCCACTCAGCACAACACATGTCAACTCTGCCTCGCCATGATCGCTGTGTATCGCCATCTTCGCTTTTTTCAATGCAGCGCTCAAATTTTGCTGAGAAACTCATCGCATATTATTTACCAGGTAATCGAATTCTCAAACGTACTTGCGATGCATATAAAATGCGAATAATCCGGGCACTGTAGGTATGCACTTCACAGGCGGACGTTAATTTGTTAGCTTATGGTTTTACGAACTGTGGTTAAACAAATTACTTCGTAGTATGTGAAGCATCAGTGTTTGTGAATGCTGCATAATTTCGTTAATCTTTGCGTTCGAAAGCTATTGCATTGTTGGGTGGCATTTCAAAGACATTAATAAAACGTTACTGCACCCTAAAAATAGTTACTAAAACAAGGACTAAAACCCTCGAAGCTTAGCTTAGCCCTGCTAAAGCCTATTGGTGGAATGCAAGGGTAGGTTAGGAGAAAGCATGTGCAGAAGGTGACGTTTAAGGGGGTTGAACCTGTGAACCGGCAGCCGAAGGGCATAAGCTTGCAAAATGCTCGAAACATTAAGGCCGAAATCTCGAAGGGGGGGGGCTTCTCGCGTGTAAAGATACAACGCTGACATTTTTTTCAGAAAAACGGGCGTTTTTGTAAAATTAAATATTACAACTTACACTAGCCAATCGCACAGCAATAATTTTTATACCAGTATGTTGTGTAGAACGACATCTTTTAACGGTTAAAAAATTATGTAAATACATAGTTAATTAGGCAGTTTCTTACAAATGGTGCAACAACGTAAGGCATTTTGAGGAAATGATAAAATTCCTACAATTTTCGTGGAAGGGATGTTTTGTTGCCGGTTTTGTAAGAGTTCAGCTTGAACTGAAGCAATTCATATTTATACCATTAAAAGATCTTGTTCTACCCAACTTAACGATATAAAATTATTGTTGTACGATTGCTAGCTCAAGCTATAGTATTTAATTTTGGTTAAAATGCCCGTTCTTGAAAAATCTCAGAGTGTGACAAGTCACAAATGTAAGATGTGAATATCAACAATTTCCTACATTATTGAATTCTGGGTATTAATGTTTTAAACATTTTTTACTATTTCTTTAAAACCAGCTGATTGTAAAATTGCACTTGGACTGGCCCATACACGATCGCAAGTTATGCAAGAAACTTTTAGGAATCATTGGCAACTTGAACTTGCATACTTACAATTGTTTTATGAGATCGGCTCCTGGGCTGGCTGATGAGGTATGTGGAAGAGATACAAGTGTTCGTATTTTAACACTAGCTAAGGTAGATCTTTAAGAGCTATCAAACATAAAAAATACGACAAACGCAACACAACCAGGCTGAAGTGAAGAGGAGAGACACGGGTGCAGAGTTTGCTGAGAACCAAACTACTTATGTTTTTGGTTAAAGAAGATAAAATAATAGTTTTTTTAAATTGGTCAATATTGCTTGATATGCCATTTCTTGTTTTGTTTCTTCCAGTAGGCTTTTTCATCAAACTCGAACTCGGCTATAAATTTATCGATTCTTCTGCAAGCCTTGCTGTTTTCCAGTTTATCACAGCAGTAGTTGCAGGTCAGCAGTAAAAGCTGTATCACACTCGGTATAGATGCCCCAATCTGAAACAGTCAGTATAAGGATCGACGCACAGCTACTTGACATAAAAACAAGTAGAAATCTTAACAAATTCGTACATCTAAATATGGTTTAAGACACCTTCTTATTTCCCTGGTGTTTTCAATGTTTTTGTGTGGAACGTCCGGTTATACTCCCAAACTTCGTTCAAATACGCAGAAGCTGATTCAGGGTCTGCCACAAAATCCATTTTAAATCAATTTTTTGTTTGTTTCTGACACAACATTACTTATCCTCTCTTTTATTGTTAAGAAAGGAGCTTATCTAAACAAAAGCTTAATGCTCAAAGCTTACTACTATTTCTACATACCCAGAGTCCTAGATGGCCGCCAACGCTGGCTATAAATGATTCCAATGGCATGACGAGATATTCTTCCGTTACAGCGATATTTAACTCATTCATTTCCATGCTGAATACAACCCACTGGCTTGACAGTTCAGAAATGTTGAACACAAACTGTTCCGCATTGGCCTCAATGGAAGGCGTCGTCATGATTCTATAACATCAGTGTAGCATTCAAGTTTCAAAATACCGCCAGGTAGGAGGTGGATGTTCAAAACAACGTTAGCGCAAGTGAATGATACACAAGCCATAATGCAGCAACTTGATTTAAGCACTAAGTTCAATTAAATTCGTCACTAATGTAGCAAGACTAATCTTATGTGCGATTCCTCGGATTTGTGAAGTCGACTACGAAATATCTGCTGCAAAAGCATGAGACAGGACTTGTCCAGTTTTAATCCAATAATACTCCCTGCCCAATATTAGCTACTTTGTTTGAGTATAAATAAACTGGGTAACCGGAATTATAACTCAGTACTTATCTCTCATGCTCAATACCTAAAGGGTTATGCATGAATAGACCAGAATCCGACACCACCGCAGTGCGCAGCAAAACTTATGACCGGCTCAGCCCTCCACCCAATTTGCGTCCTGTACACATGTCCGTACACGATACACGAACATGTACACGTACACGTACTGTATTACTGTAACCCGGGCCAGCTTGCGCTGGAAGGGAGAACCTTAGATGCATCCAGTTTGGTGCTTAGCTCCCGAGCACGTACATGTACACGATCAGTATATTCTGTTGAAATCCAGGCGGTCAGTATGATATCTGAGCAATGATAAGTGTTAGTAATTAGTAAAAACAGTAAATGCTAACCTTGAAAAAGATATGCTGATGTCATATTGGGTTCGATTGCATTGAAATGGACACTGCTCCAGGCACTTTTTGTAAGTTGATTTAAAATCAAATTCTCCAGGACATGTTGACAATTGTCTTGGAGTACAAATTGGTCTTTTAGTGTACGCTGTAGAGTTCATAGCTACGGCAGGCCTGCAGGTTAAACCGCATCCAAACAAAGACTCTTCATGCATGCAATCCATAGTGCACAGAGAAGGAGCCTTGTGCAACCGATTAGAAGCACAAGGTGCCGTAATTCTGTTAATTTCCTTGGTTCTTCTCTTCTTCATTACCAAGGTTGCATCGACTCCTGTTCGAAGCAGAAAAGGCTGGTTTCCCGGACCACCAAAATCTGTCATAACTGTAAGAGAAATTCCTGTAGGCACAGTTCTCTCAGCTGACATAATAGTCTTCGCTGCCTGATCGATCGGTATACGAACTTCAAAGGTAATTCCTAAGCAAAAGAAACAGTTTCAGGCTTCCAGAAACAGTTAAAATGTGCTGGACACATCCGTCATTTATTTGAGGCTACAAACTCTAAACTACCAGCAATTTGCTTACTCAAATCACACCTGCATTCTGTCCGACATGGGTCTGATTGAAACCCTTCAAAACCATACAAACTCCAGCTGTGGAAGATACGAGGCCGCCACCATAAATGTCACAACAGTCATAAAAGTTTCAGCAAGCACAGTGCAAGACTGAACATAGTCACGGCAATTGAATGAAGTGTAGGTTAGAAACTCTTCCACAGTTTTGTTCCGCTTCTCCAAACTATCCAAAAACATCGCTTCCAACTGTTGCAGTAATGCTGGTTCTGTTTGAAACCACCCATTCCCATGAAAAATTCCCGTTACATAAGTATTCAGTACTGGATCTCCTAGCGTAAACTCGTGGAGTCGGTCCTTGTGATAACTAAACAACAGAACAGTTAAAGTACTCAACGAATAGTGAGGATGATAAACTCAAGCGCGTTTGACAGTGTGAAGTTACCAGAAGATAGAAGAAGATAGATGGATAGATGGATAGGGAAGATAGAACTCATTGATGCTATTCTAAGACTATGCTAGTTTAATAATTAATTCTGTCAAACACTTAAGGATTTCTCTCACTTGTGTCCAGGAGAATTGGTCGCTTAGCAAAAGTTTAAATTCGGCCATCTGATTGGATTCAGTTGTGGTTGGGTATTGTTCGGGAGTAGTTATGTCTTATAATTTTGGGGAATCAGTTTTGGTCTTTTGGTGCGAGAACAGTAAAGTTAGTGTTTGCTAAATTTGACAACTTTACTTAGTCGTCACTTGAAATTATTTTGTATGTTGCTGAGTTTTCGACAAGCATATATTGAGTATTGAATTGCCAATAAATCGTTGTAACCTTTTCACTTGATTCAGTTGGGCAGGTCTCATTGTTCTTCGACATTACACAACACCGGTATTCACGTGCATTCTTAGGATCTTAACTTAAGAGTAAATTGGACAACACCATTTTATTATTCTCTTGTAGCCAAAATTAACAACAGGTTCATTTGGGGATATAGCAAGACTACATAATATTTTACAGCTGACAGTCTGCTTTTGTCAAAACCCGGCAAAGATTCTGAAGCCGAACTGATAGTCGAGCAAAACTGTTGCCCTAATTCTGAGTATCAAAAACCAGAAGGGGCATCAGACGTTACTTAAAATGGCTTGAAGTCCTTACTATGTGGTAGGGCATAGCATCATGTCAGGCAAAGTCATCTCTTCGAAACTCTCCATGTAGACCAGTGCTGAAACCTGACCGTTCACAAACATGATTAGCAAACTGTGAATATAGTAAATGCTGACGGCAAAACTGATCAGAAACAAAACTATCCAGAATATTTTCAATCTCCCACTTTTACTCCTGGCAATATCAGGCAGTCCATGAATATAGCTCCGGGTAAAGACGGAGTCCTGATAGCCTTTCTCAGACACCATCTTTCAACAATCCCTTCCGATATTGCAAATTATAGCTTTTGAGGTTTGTAGATTTTAGCTTTAAATTTATCGAAGCTTCATAGACAACCACAGGCTTTTAGTCACTATGGGCACTAATGTGTTATGATTGATCTTTATAATGTTGCACTATTTTATTGCTTTAAAGGCAAAACTGGCAGAAAGAGAAAGATACTAAACAGAAAGTAATACTCAATCATTTGAATTTCAAAGGTAGAGCTATTCCCAAATTGAATTCAATCTCGTGCCTTCTAGCAGAGTTTCCGAAACAAATTACTGTTATGAATGTGAAGAAACCAGGTTGACAAATGCTAATATGAGCTGGAGTCCTTAGTAGGCTCATATTGGCGCTTAGACAAAACGACAGCTGGACCAAACATAGCGATAGGTGTTGTGAATACATCTCACCGAGCAAAACCGAGCCATGCAGTATGAGCTCGAAATAAATAATTATATGAGTGTCAGCAGTTATACATATGGGAGTGCCTATCCGAGGTATCCTTCTAAGGTAAATCGTTAAAATATCTTTCTTTAACCCAAATGCAAAAACAACGTGAATAGAAAATAGACCGAAAACCAATACAAAACAGGACCCCCTCTCCTTGGTACAGAAATCGTCATGCTTTGGCGCCTGACATCGTCAATGGTGTGCTTTAGCTATCGTAGGTCAATAAATTGATCTCTTTTTTCTGCAGGCTTACTTTTGGCATATTTTTGTTTACTGGAATATACTCACACACGAACACACTGTACATAAGCTTCTGGTCATGCAGACTGCTTTTGTCAGTTTTGAGTGGCAGTGAACACCATAGTGTTTGTAATCTTCATTAATATGTCAACGAAACTGCTGCACCTTCTGCAGCATTTGGGAGTAAGTTATAGTCGAGACGAAAACTGATTTGTCTTTCTCAGCAATGATGTAGTAAACGCAACAGGTATCGGGTAGATCGTAATCATCCGGTACATGTGCGTACTGCCACCATATGGTAGGACCTCCGAGACAGAATAGATCACACTTTTTGATCAGCGTTTGTGTTGCAGAAATCTTCCATCCTTGTACGGGCTCATTCTTAGGATAGGTCGAGACAACAGTTGCTGATAGGACGAAGACAACAAGGACTGGTAGCTTGAACATTGTTGTGAAATTAGGTAAAATGCTTTAACTGAGATCTGTTTACAATCGACACTTCTTATACGCCTGCAGGACCGGGATCTGACAGCAGAATTTGGACTTTAATTGAATTCATGTTTAATTTATGAAAAATCTGCTATAGATTAGCTTAGAATTAGCAGTTACTGTTTCACTCAATTATGGAAGAATAAGCCCTGTGGGATCTACCAGTGTCCGTATTTCTCTCGAATCTGAGACTTAATCCCTCGTCCATAATCTTCATTACACTACAAACGTTGCAAATAATCTTTCATTAAAAAAGATTACATAGTAAGCTCCCTAAGAGTTCTTAGTTTTGTGTCCGAGTTTGCTTTACTAATTGCTTGGTTTCTTGAAAACATCCGAATTTAGCATAGAATAAGTTAATTGTGGATTAAATTTTAATCTTATTTAAGCTATAAGCAAAGCAAAGCTGCTGTCCCAGTAAAATCCTTTTAAAAATTATGGTCTGTTCATGACTATTCAAAACTGCAAAATGAAAAACTTGCTTTTCAGTAGAGTAAAGTATCGATGATGTCGGATTCAGCTTGGTCAACGGTGGCCTTTGTAAAAAGGAAGTAACATACCCAGGAGGAAGTCAATCGAAAAGGCTATAATACATTTCATGACTACTAGAAACACGGCCAGTATGAATTTCTCGGACCAAGACGCTGTTGTTGTGACAGGTTTGTGACAACAGTGCAAGGCCCAAGGCCACTGCAGGTCAGGTTTAGGTGAACGCTCGGGGATCCGACTGTAATTGAAACAGTATGATACCTTGCCAATAGCCAACAACTACTTTGCCTTAATGAACTTTCCCCTTGTTAGTGTTATCGAGAACCACCTTTTTGACACTGACTGGAGAGAAGCTGGTTCGATTGCTATCTACGTCCGGTATGCACAGGTCACTGGGAATTCTGGCGGGAATCAGAAAAATCACTTCGTGTGCAGACAAGAGTGGATTCATGCGGGCTGGTATTATACGCAAAAATCTAGGAATCTAGGAACAAGTCCCAATTGTCCTGTGAGGCGTCAACGTAGTGTCGTAAACAGCTGATTAAACGTCTGATTAAATCTTTCGACTATTTCGTTTCCTTCCGCATGATAAGGAGTAGTGTTTTTCTTTTGACATTGCGTTTGCTGCAAAGTTGGGACAGAATGTTTGACGTAAAATTGGTATCACTGTTGGATATCGTGCCTTCAGCAACTCCAACGGTGTGCATAAACTTCAGCACGTTTTCAGCTATTTCTTTTGCCCCAAATGCTGAACTCAAAATCTTTTGATAGGCGCACTTTTTAGGAAATTTCCATAAGCATAACTGGTACTTATTGTTTCGCAGCGATACTCCTGTATTTTGTGTCTGGTATCCTGTGGTAATCATTTTGCAGCAAATTTTGTTATACCACTTTTATTTTTTTATTTTATACTTTTATTCACTAAATAATGTTTCCACTTATTAGTCTAGGTGTTGCTTTGTAGTTCGGTAAGCAGGTAGCTGACATTAAGTCGGGCTATCTAGACTAGTTTGAGAGTAGTGTGGAGAATTTCTGGTGTTTTATTGGGTTTTGGGATACCAACCCCAATAACCTTCGCTTGTCTTTTTCCATGTTTTTAAAAACCATAAATTTTAAAACAATGAGCCAATGAGAAAGGATTTTGTTTCGCGAAAACAAAAAACAACTCATTTTCATATCCTACGCTTAGCACAATTAGGCGAAATCACTGGAGGCGAACACCCGGAGGCTCTCGGACTGGTGTTCTAAAGAAATCGTTAAACTATCTCATTTCGTTAATGCGGTATGCGAAAACGGCGTGAATTGAAGACAGACCGAAACCCAATCCAAACCAGGACCCCCGGTACAGAAATCGAATTGCTTTAGCGCCTGACATCGTCAATGTTGTGCTTTAGCTATCGGAGGTCAATAAATTTACCGCTTTTGTCTGTAGGCTTATCTTCGCTTATTTTTATTTGCTGGAATATAGTTTCGCATGTGCACGCTTATGTTCGATAGAGACGCTGCTGGTCATGCAGACTGCTCTTGTCAGTTTCAGTGGCAGCAACACCATATTGTTTGCAATCTTCATTCATATGTCAACGAAGCAGCTGCACCTTCCGCAGCATTTGGGAGTAAGTTATACTCGACACGAAAACTGATATGTCTTTCTCAGTAATGATGTAGTAAACGCAACAGGTATCGGGTAGATCGTAATCATCCGGCACATGCGCGTACTGCCACCAGACGGTAGGACCTCCCAGACAAAACAGATCACACTTTTTGATCAGCTGTTTGCGTAGCAGAAATCTTCCATCCTTGTACGGGTTCATTCTTAGGATATGTCGAAACAATAGTTGCTGATAGGACGAAGACAACAAGGACTGGTAGCTTGAACATTGTTGTGAAATTAGGTTAAATGCTTTAACGGAGTTCTGTTTACAACCGACACTTCTTATACGCCTGCAGGACCTGGATCTGACAGCAGAATTTGGACTTCAATTGAATTCATGTTTAATTTATGAAAAATCTGCTATAGATTAGCTTAGAATTAGCAGTTACTGTTTAACTCAAGTCAGATAAATTTAAAGTCAGGCAGGTAAATTTTTTGCAAGCAATCCGGCTAAAATTTCTCCAAAATATTTAGTAATTTATTAACGTGTTATTAATGATTTAACGTTTTTTGTCTATGATAATCTTCACAAGAGTGCACCTGCTTGCTTTTTTACATGTAACACCTGACGGATATCCCATATATGGAATAACCGGCATGTTTCCAACGTGGTGGTCAGGACAACTGTTGCACTTAGTTTGCGGGCAATTCTTCCATCAGAACTAGCTGCGGCATAATCTAATCAGGTTTCATACAAAAGTTGTCTCAAGTAAGATTGGAAAGTAAAGCACAACAGCCATATACTGACAGCTTTGCATGATCTGTTTTCGAAATGCTTAAGGCCCTTCGGGAATGAAGCAGTTTGGTTCCTGCACAGACTGTACCAACACTCTTGGTGCCAATTCAAGTGACCTTAATGAATATTTTCAAGATGAAATTATTCTTCATCATGTTACGACAATGCCTGGGTTCTTTTAAAATGTCCAAGGGCCTTTGGGAATGAAAAATGTTGTGTACTGTGCGGGGCCCGGCCCACTAACCAATGGCCGACCCGGGCTGACGGGCCGAAATGCTCATCTGTAGTCTACTGCATAATTGCCAGATGGTGTGCTTAGCTATCAAAGGCTCAAAAACTGATCTTGTCTTACATTTCGCATACTGCAATTTATTGCAATGGGGTACACTCTTGTACACTCTCAATTTTGATGGGTTCAGCACATAAGCAGCATGTTCTGCTAACTGTTCTAGTATGTTTAAAGGAACAGTCTATACTTTTCGTATTGTTTGTAGTCTTTGTCGGGCAGTCAAATATTCAGTTTCCCCATTCGTAGCATTTGTGAATGCGTTATTGTCGAGACAAAAACGGATTCATCTTTCTCAGAAATTATGTAGTAAACGCAACAGGTATCGGGTAGATCGTAATCATCCGGTACATGGGCGTACTGCCACCAAACTATTGGACCTCCGAGACAGAATAAGTCACACTTTTTGATCAGTGTTTGCGTTGCAGAGAGCTTCCATCCTTGTATGGGTTGATTTTTTGGATAAGTCGAAACTATAGTTGCCGATACCAGGACGGTAACGAAGAATGATAGTCTGAACATTATTGTGAAAATACTAAGAATTCGCTTCAAATGGTTGTTATGGCAAAACAGTGACATTATATACAATTAGAGGGACTGCATGTGACAGCAAAAATCGGATTTTAACCGGATTTATTTTGAATCTGGTACAGCGCCTTAGTCTAGGATTAACGGTAATTGCTTACTTTGACTCAACTTCGGTAGGAAAGCAGCTTACAGCACCTTCAGTATACCAGAGACCACCCACAGTCATTCATTCATTCTTGAGTTCTATAATCCTCTTAGGCAGTAAACAATAGAAATTAAAGCAGTATTCGTAATCATGCAGTTGACGGGATAAAAATCCTGCTTGCCTTACTAATCCTAGCTTCTAGAAGTTATCGAAAACAATAGTGTCGAATTAGCAAGCATAGCTTAAATTTTAGTTTTATGCATCCATGAAAGTCTTAAAAGCTTTTTCTCTGCCTCCACTCAAGGATAAACAATTATGAGATAGAAATTTTGTAACTCGAAATATTAAATCTAAATTGAGTTTGAGTACCACATGAAGTAAAGTAGCGTAACGCATTAACAATAAGTATCGAACAAGCAAAAATATTTGAAAGCGTGACAATGTCTGCAATTAACTATTCGAACTAATTGTATGATTGCACTGTTTTTGGTAGTTGAAGCATTTTCTGATTGACAACTGAATTTTACTGCAGTTTTTCAAAAGCCCTCAAAAGGTTCTAAACTCGGTACGGGTGGATTTGTGCTTATATTCCGTAGGGCTACAGGAGTACGCATGATAAGAATCAAAGAGGCATAGAGTGTTAATAGGTGCTATAAATCTCCCCAAAACTACTTGTTCTGTGACTGTGAATTGCATTGATTTCGCCTACAAAACTGATTTAAACTAGCACCAGATTATATCATCCTCATAGACTGTAACATAAATTAGGAAAGTAAGCAGGTTCCATTAATCATCTGCTTCGCTCGTTTCTTTGCTTTACAATAGAGTACTAACACTTATTATACTCATTCATACTACTCTGCCATCAGTAAATAGCATATGTAGCTTCTCTTTTGACTGCCAAGTTGAAATAATCTAACCGGCATCTCTACTGAGTAGGAGTTACTGTTGCAGACTCACTATTAACATATTCTGCACTTCTTAATTAGGAGGCTAGCTGGACTCACGTGTCTTACGGCGGACTGTCTGGATCGAGTTAATCCAACACTAGGCAACCTTGATCAAAAGACCTAAGAGTAGATTTATCTTCTCGCTGTCTGTCGCTGTAGCGAGAACTAGGACTAGTCGACCCCAGCCAACTTTAACAGATTTACAGTGTCGGTTTAGGTTATCTCGTTACAGACTGATTTCAGGTTTTCTCAAAGAATACTTCAATCACAGCCACAACTGGATTGTATCTTTGGCGGGTCATCACTTTAGGATCAATCATTATACACTACGCTTTTGATACAACAAACTATTTATTTACAGGAGACACCTGCTGTGTTGGGCACCTGTAGAAAAGAATTTTCTCCTTTTTGTCCAAACAATCGCTGACAACTCATGGTAAGTATATATTTCGACCTATTGAAGTATTTATACAAACGGTTCAATTCAATTACTATGTATGCCATGTTTCAGGCATCAATCAACACTGGAGCTTACCAAAACTTGAAGCTTCAAGTTTGTAAAATCCTCAGCTTATATGTATATTTCATTCATTAAAACGGTTTGTTGTCATGTGATTTTACATTCTAAAACTTTATGAATGAAAGTTTTCAATGAATAAGCTCAGCACGACGCTAATTGCAGGGATAAAAGCAGAGATATTCAGTTTCTGAATTATGGTATTTAAGCTGATTTCCGGCATTTAAGCTGATAAGACGATTATGGCAAATATATAAATGCAAGGGTGAGACTGCGTTAGCATTATATTGCTTTCGTAAACTTTTTGTAATTCAACATAATGAACCTTCTGGTTTCCATAGTTTGCGTCAGCGCTGTAGTTCTGGGCGTCCTTGGCGGACACGGCGAACACTGGGGTTCAGACGTAGTAAGTTTCTTGATTAAAAAAGTAATAGTGGTTAAAGATCACCAAAATTCTAACACACAGTCTATTGCTTAACGCGCAGACGCTCTAAACTGTTGAACAAAGCGGTTCCATATGAATGAGCTGAAATCGGAATTCGAATCCAATGTGAACAACTTTCAGGGATGCATTGTCACTACAGGTATAGTCAAGTAACTTTTAACCACCCCAATTGCAGGGTACTAGAATAAAGGATGGAGGTAAGTACAAAGTACCAGTACCAACAAAGTCCGAAATTGAGTTCCTCTATTGGAACTCTCGCTTTTCTCAAGCTTTGGTTCTCTAGTAACGTAAGCCACCTTAGCGAGATTTGCTTAATTGTGTTAGTTTCAAGCTTTCGAAGCTCATAACAACTAAATTTCGAATGTGATCAATTTGGATTTTCAAGGAATGCAGCTGTGACCATTACGACAGCTGTATGTCAAGATTTGATCAACTGTTGGAGAAGCGACCGCCCCCACCAATGCCTGATTTTGAAGCCCTGATTGATTCAGAATGTGTCACAAAGTATGACAAAACTAATAAGTCCGGTTATTTTTTCTAGAATCTCAGATTGTGAATATTTTTACATTTGAAGCGCGGGTTCCTAAGTGACTTTCAAAACTTATATCGACAGTCGTTAAACTGTAGAGTATAAATGAAAATCAAATGTAAACATCGGAAACGTAGAAAGGTTGACAAGTTATTCTAGCAAAAAGTTTGGAAACCGACTGGTTTGAATTAGACATACCGATTAACAAACGTAATGGAAATAGTATACAGATTAATGCACTGTTTGAACAAAAGAATAGTTTCAACTTTCTTATAAACTTCACTGATAAGGGGCTCCTCACTGAACCTTTTAAGAGCTGATTTTCTAATTTTAGCTGTCGTCAGCAGCATTTTGGAGACTCCGGCAACGCAGTGAAACAGTGTGAGCTGGGACTATTCCAAGCATTTAAGGATGTCGGCAGTAACGCCAAAGCCTGCTTGGCTTCCAAACAAGTGTAGGTCATTTCAGGACAAAAATGCTTCCAACAATGATGTTTTGTTAATGACATTATGACTGCTAATAGCAGTATTAACTGTTGAGTGATGAGCAACGAAAACATATAAAATCATGGAATAAGGTGGTAGCAGTGCGAACCGTAGCTGGCCTACGAAAACCGGTGAAATGCATGCAAGATTCTAAGCATCTTGGCAGAAAATAATACACTTTTAAGCAATTTTTAGAGATGTCTTAGCTGGTTTAAAACTTGTTTAAGTACGTTGTTGCAGAATATAGTCTAAAATTTTCTAAAACACCAGAACATTTTGGCCTGCTCTCTGAGATAGAATCCAAACCAAACCCTAGCGAAACCTCCTTAAAATTTTCGGAATTTTGGTGGCAGAACGAAAGGTGGGTTCTTACCCCCGGATGGGGGACTTTTATTAAGGTACGCTGTACGGTTAAGTGTGTCCTATTTAGTTTTTACTTGTAAAAATTATGTTTTAGTTTCATGATCTATTTAGCTGTGGCCACAATATTGACATTGAAAGACTGGAACCGTTTATCCACCACGCGAAACGGATGAAAGGAGTTCAGAAACTGAAGCAGGCTGGTGCAAAGCTTTTTGAAGGAATTCCTCAGGTGCTGCAATCATTTAAAAAATAAATTAATAATTTTTTCAGAATCATATTTTAAATGTATATTTATGACATAATACATAAAGCGTGTGACAGCTGGCATACTCTATGTATTATCAGCTTGGCGCATCCTCTGCTTGCTAATGGCTGACCCCCCCGGAAATTGGGCCCAGCTGAAACGGGGGTACGCTCACTTACTCTATGTTTAAGTGCTAATGCTCGAAAACACAAGCACTACGTGCGCGAGTTTTCTGTCTGTTTTGAGCTATAAAACACATGCATAGCGGCCAAATTTTTTTAGCAAAGGGTCCAATTTGCGGGGAGGGGATCAGTCGTTAGCGTTAGGATGTGTCACGCTTATAATACGTAGAGTATGGTAGCTGTCATACTCTTATGTATTATGTACTCTTGATATTATGTTCAAGGTTGAAATCATGATTGAAAGATGTGAAGAAAAGTGTCCAGGGCGGGGATTGAACCGCCGTGTTTTCCGTTGAGAATTGAGAACTCTACCGCTTGCGCCACATCCCCGGACGTTAGGAAAAGTTTATTGTCTTGACTTCAACATCTCAGAGTTCGCGTGAAACGGCCACAGGTGGACAAGGGGGGGGGAAAGGGGGGGGGGGAAATTTTCCCCCCCCCTCGGCGAAGTCGCCCACAAGGGGTCGCGAAATTGCTCCCACAAGGGGTAAGAAAATTGGCCACAAGGGGTAAGAAAATTGCCCAAAAAATAGGTTTTACGACTAAAATTTCCAAAAATTTTCCGGCTTCGCCGGAATTTTTCACTTAAAATTACTATTTTTAACTAAAAAACGTCCGAAAAACGTGTTTTAGCTTAAAAATTGCTGTTTTTTGGTAAAAATAGGCAAAAATAGCTTAAAAATCGCTTTCAAAAGTACCCCTAAGAAAAATCGCTCTCACAAGGGGTACCCAAATTTGCTTCCACAAGGGTCAGTGAAATTTGACCTCCCGTTCAGGTATGGAAACGGCTGATATTTAATATTTAGATGTGTTTACTTATAGATTGAAATATAAATTCAGCACTTGGAATGCTAAAGGCTATACTGAAAACAGACACACATTAGCATAGGGTCGAATCCTGGACGTGGACATAGTTAAATTGTAGATTTTCCATTTTACATCTGTATATGGTTGAAAAGAAATGACATTGGACCACTGCAGCCAACCTCTTAGTGTAAATATTCATAACTTCAGGTAATGATTCCTTTTGGGCACATATTATTGGTTGATGGTTCAAATCAAGATGAAATCTGATGAAACTTTCCAAATAAGTTCTTTTAGAATTCTACTCTCCGCGCAATCTCGCTTCAAAACTTCGACGTCTCCGTTTAAGGCCGTTTTAGCCGATTTTTGACATTTAGACAGTAGCTGCATAGCTATGACTACATTTATTCAAAAGACCTTGTTGAGCTCTACATTTTTGCTTTTTGAAGCACCTTTCTAGCTTTTTTCTATAGTGACGTATAGCTGATTTTCTTATTTTGACGTTGAAAACTTGTCATTTTTGCAGAAATCCAATAATCCGCCGTTTATTGAGCTACGCAAGCCGTAAAATTAAACCAAGGGTGTCGGTTTGAAGGTCTCGTCGAAGCCGATTATTCGTGGCATTGTAATTTTTTAAATGCTATCCCGTACGCTGCTATCATAAAAATGTAGTGTTTGCAAAAACATGACTAAATTTTTTCTAGCGATTGTAGAGCATTTACTATGCAAGCTAGAGAGTTGCCACTTACTAGACGTGTTTTACACAGAAATACCCAGGGACCCTTTTTAGTTGCCCTGATTGCTGCTTTCTAGCTAAAGTGGTCGCTTGCCAAGTTGGGAAAAGTAGGCAAAATCCAGGTTGCGCATACATTTTAGCTAATTTCTTTATAACAAAGAGCGGTTCCATAATGATTAAAAAAGGGTCCTCAGCTATTTGATAGTGGAATCGAATGATGTGGCCGACGCCTTACGAAAAATTTACTTAAGTCTGCAAAAAATCTGGAAGATTAAATTACTTCGAAAATGCAGTAAAGAATTTACGAGAACTAATGTTAGGTTCACTGTATTCATTAAAAAGAGAAAATCTTAAGCTCCGTTTGATATAAAAATGGCTTCTTAACTTTAAGGAATGAATGAGTAATAAGGGCTCAAAGTTGATGTCTCCAAAAGGAATCACCGCCTAAACTGCTACATATTAATTTATCTGAGAGCTGCTACATATTAATTTATCTGAGAGCAACATATTTAAATATTTGATGGTGTTTAAGACTGACCAGAATACACTTTATAGTGACAAGATTCGAGCTACTTAAACAATTTTCTAACGCAGAAAAGTTGTTGCAGTGTCTTATAGTGTAAAACTTGCATAGGGGTATTCCAGGAAATCTTGGACTACAAAAGATGTGCATTTGGTTGTCACCTTCAAAACCGTCAGCCTGAACATGAAGACTTCGGAAAGAAAAACCTTGATGAGCTAAAGGAAAAGTTACAGCGACTTCGAGCTGTGGTTCAACACAGAAGAGAAGGCGACTCCAGTTGTGCTGCAGTGAAGTAATTAATGCTATTAATGCTATGTAATTAGGATTTTACTAAAGTAGTTAATGTGAGTAATAAAATTGCATTTTGCAAAAACTGTATTTTGCAAGGTTCACTTGGTGTCTTTAAATGTTAGAAAGTGTTGGTATTTTGCCATTCAAGGGCATTTAGCGGTCTTTTATGCGAAAAGCAGAATTTTATGCAATACCGATACAGTAATTCTTTTCAGTAGCAGTTAATTTTTACTGCTCTATGTCTTTTAGGTCCTGCTTCCGTGATGCAGCAATTGACTGTAAACCCTCCCAGGAAGTTAAACATAATGCAGTTGCAACATATTGCTCTTGCATGCAAAGTGCAACAAAGTAAGCGTCAGCTAACTGTAGTTCGTTGGAAGGTGTTTGGTCTACTAACTTGTGTTCTCCACATATAAACAAATTAATAGTATTAATAACAACAATAACTGAGCCTAATTTATTTCCTTTAGAAAGCTTTCACTATGTGTATTTATTTTAGTTTCGACCTAAACTGTGGCAGATTTGAAGAGGAAGACAATGACGAAGAAGTATAGTTGTATAAACAACAAATATTTTGTCAATAAAATGAATTAGATCATAATATCATGTGTTTCAATTAAATCGAAATTTATATCAAACGTATTGAATTTTTAAGTACTTTTAAGTTTTATTAAATTAGCAATTGCTAAATGGTAAAGCCAATGTAAAATTCTAATTAGATTAAAACTCCTTCCTAGCAACTCCTGCACATAATCATATTGTGAAACCGAAAACAGAATGTTTGGGAATCGCAGCTCTGGGCGATTCCATTAGATAACTGGTAGGGGGCAGCAAACCTTATTGAATGGCAGGCTGAATAGAACTGTGCGGAATCTCTCGTTTTGAGAAGAAAGGTACCGCAGTGGAACCATCTTTGGTGGAGAAAGTGTTAAATGTCCACAACAAAACCGAAAATACCCAAAAACAGAAATCAATCTTAACCCACTCTCTTTTGTTACATCTTAATTGTAAAACTGGGGGTCTTTGGACTTTGGACTTTGGAACGGAGGGCAAATCTACCCTCATTAACGCACCAGTCTTTCTGGGGAAATACGCGAAACGACATTTTCTACACTTGGTGGTTAGGAAGAAAGGCATTTAAGGTGGTGATTCCTTTTGGGCACATATTATTGGTTTACGGTTCAAATCAAGATAAAATTTGATGAAACTTTCCAAAATAAGTTCTTTTAGCATTATAACACCCTCCGCGCAATCCCGCTTCAAAACTGCGACGTCTCCGTTCAGGGTGATTTTTGCCGATTTTCGACATTTAGACATAGCTGCATAGCCATGATTATATTCATTCGAAAGATCCTGTTGAGCTCTACATTTTTGCTTTTTGAATCACCTTGAAAACTTGAAAACTTTTGAAAATGGCGTTGAAAACTTTTCATTTTTGCAGAAATCAAATAATCCGCCATTTCTTCAGGTATGCAAGCCGTAAAATTAAACTAAGGGTGTCAATTTGAAGGTCTCGTCGAGGCCGATTATTCGTGGCATTGTAATCGTCTAAATGCTATCTCGTACGCTGTTATCATAAAAAATGTAGTTTTTGCAAAAACATGACCAAATTTTTTCCAGTGATTGTGGAGCATTTACTATACAAGCTCGAGGGTTGCCACTTACTAGACGTGTTTTACACAAAAATACCCAGGGATCCTTTTTTAGTTGCCCCGATTGCTGCTTTCTAGCTAAAGTGGTCGCTTGCCAAAGTTGGCAAAAGTAGGCAAAATCCAGGTTGCGCATACATTTTAGCTAATTTCTTTATAACGAAGAACGGTTTCATAATAACTAAAAAAGGGTCCCCAGCTATTTGGTAGTGGAATCGAATGATGTGGCCGACGCCTCACGACAAAATTCACTTTAGCCTCCAAAAAATCTGGAAAATTAAATTACTACGAAAATGCAGTAAAATAATGTCCGAGAACTAAAGTTAGTTTCACTGTATTCATTAGAAAGAGCAAATGGTAAGCTCCGTTTCCATATAAGAATGGCTTCGTCACTCCAAGGAATGAATGCGTAATACAGGATCAAAGTTGATGTCTCCAAAAGGAATCACCACCTTAAGTAATAATTAACTTATACACAATTCAAATTAATAAATACTCACAGATAAGCGCATTTTAAATTAAAACTAATTATCCATCGATTTGTGACAGTTAAAGCTTTACAACATTAGACAAATTTACGCTACAAACCTTTAATACATATTGCACGTTTAGAAGGGACAAAAAGTTGTAAATTTTAGGAATTGTCATTCATTTATAGTCCTTGAGGATGTTCTTTTTAGTTGAGTACAATCTATGAATGATAAAAAGGCTAAACAAAAACTTTGCAGGGATATTATTGTGAAAATCTTTCATGCCTTGTCCTAGAACGGTAAAGCTAGACATTACGTGCAAGATTTTGCGTGCAATTAAACAGCTCAACGTCAAAATAAGGAATACGTAGGCTAAACAAATAACGTATCGCAGATCTTCTCTCATTGCAGTTCAATCATGTTGCAAACTATCAACACATAAGATTTTAAATTAGTGGTCTGGCACCTAGATTCCACTCATGACTGGAATCAGCTCAGACAAAAGAAAACCAGCATTGTGATGCAACTAAGACTACCACTGAAACTACCACATTAAAACGAAATATACTTTTTATCTTAAGGCCCTTTCTCGAAGAAATAGAATAGTTAGATTAAAATAGAAAAGTTTAGAGCCTATTTTAACTTGCTTAAATCATGATTGTCCCTCTTTTAACTATTTCATGACAAGGATCAAGAGATTTAAGTCGTTTAACTCCGCCTTCTTCTTTCGCAATAGTCACTATGTCTGCACTTCGGTACTCAAATAGCAAAAACATTAATCACTGTAGATTTTGAAAATTATATCTAAAAACTAACACTATTATATAAACTTACAGCGAAAAATAAGAAAAGCCGTCTGAATTATCAACAGCAACGCTCCCAAGCAAATAGCCAAAAACACTGCCGGGTGTGTGCACCAACGCAATCCCCGTAATCTAATGTTTGGATGAGGACAATTAGCTGAAATGGAAATCATTTTCACGTTAATCATTAATCATTCATTTTTTCGTTATCGAGAGGACCACTCACCATAAGTTGATGACACATAGCCTAATTTTACCTGGTTATAGCACCACTCCTATCAGTAATGTATAATTGATGCTGTTAAGTGAGTTGCTGAACATTCTTTGGCTACGAAATCGTAATGTTATGATTGCTGAGTGTCGGCCCTTTTATATAGCCTATTGTTTTAATATGCCTGCTGTTGAGTTGCTAAATGATTTCTTGAAAATCTAAGTCAGCAATGTCCCAATTCATGAAGTACTAACGAGTAATAGGAGTAATAATATTTATTACGTTGATGAAAAGATATGTACGATAACGGCTGACCCCTTCAGACACTCAAATTCGATTCTAGTGATCTCTTACCCACGAAGCAGCACTTGGCAGAAACGGGGGTATGCTAATCTTTAACCTTTGTGGGTTCATGCGTTGAAGTTCGAAAGTAGAGTTACATGCTGTCATGCCCCGAGCCTAATAACGAAAAGCGTAACGGATTTCTAAATAGCTTTGAGCAGCAGAATTCTGCACCTTTCCGGATAAACTTGTTTTTTATTCACAAACAAGAATGTTACTATGATTATCCTAGTACTAGAGTACTATATTACTATAGATCATTCCAAACAGTATTTTATTTGGAAAATATATCAATTACACACAGCGTAGTTCATAAATTATGTTTGGCGTTACCATTACATCATCCTTTCGCTGGTTTGATTATATTTAGAAATATTTTAAAATTTACTTAGGCAAGTAATTGTTTTGGGATGCCATGATCCATCCTCTTGACAGACCAATTTTTCTGACTGAGACAAAAAGTAGCCATTATCACACCTAAAAGAAGCGATGTCTCCAGTCACGGGACTTTCAACAGATGAATTGACATTTCCATTTTCTATCATTGGAAGTTGTTCGCAGTACCCTGCAACAAAAACCGTTGTTTAAGCAGTGCAAAATTTACAGTTTAAATGTTTCTAGTAGAAAAAACGAATTTTGGTAAAAGTATTCAGTTTTCAGTCTGGTAAAAAGCAAAAGTAGTTGCCTTCAATTCAACGACAAAACTTCTGATTATCTCGGCAACGTCAGCTCCTTGCAATTAGAAACAGCATAGGATCGTAAAAATGTAAACAAATACAACTTAGACTTAATCAAGCAAAACGATACCATAATAGATGAACACAGAGCAGAGTTTCGTCTGTCTAACTAACTTTTATCCTTACACTAATTCACCTTTAGCTACACCCATCCATGAGCATGGAGTGCCAACCCATCTTTCCTCACCTGAAGCTCACCCACTCCTTAGAATCAACTTTTTGGGCAGAATTACGAAACCAACCGCCTTTTCTTCTCCATGGGTACGACACCGACTCGGTTATACATATATACTGCTTTGTAAATTAAATAATAATTTAGCAAGAAAGTTACTTATGCACATAGGCTGGCCACTCCACTCTCCATCAGCGAGACAGAACACAGTATCAGGCCCTATCATTACAAAATCTCCAACGCATTTGTATGTAACATTATCTCCCTCTATGTAAGCATTCTTTTCTAATGTCAAAATTTCCAAATTGCTAATACCTTTGAAAGGCATACATTTCTCTAAAACATTAAGTATATACCTAAACTTTCGCCAGTAAACATGCGATATAAAATCAGAGCGTGCATACATAATAAAAAAGTATGCTAAATGGAAAATATGCGATGAAGCATACTACGTAAATTACATTTAATAAGAACATGCTACCTGTATATGTATTATTCTAACACGTCAATCCAATAAATCCAATCAATCAATCCAATAAATCCAATTCCAAGGCTTTTTGCTTTAAAGCTCTAAAGCATAAAGTTTTGAATTTTGGAGGGATACCTTAACACTTACTTTTGCATTCCGGAATGAAATCCCATTGACCAGCAATACAGGTGGCTATATTGTGCCCAACCAGTTCATAACCATCGCCACAGCTGAAAGTCTCGGTACCACCAGGAGCCAGCATGTCTGATACTGCACTGACTGAACCGTGTTCTATGGAAGATGTTTTGTTGCAATAGCCTGTTATAAATCATATTACAATTATTATTACTATTATATTATAAATAACCTATTAACAGTAGCTACAGAGCCCGTTGGACTCCTCCGACCAAGAATTCTTGGAATTACTAATTAAAATAACCAAACATTCAACAGCAACAACTTTCATTTTGATGCTAGCTCATGAAATATTCTCTAATGAAATAATTTGTGATAATTTTACACTGTAAGCTCTATTTCCCGCTTGGTTGCTACATCCTAACCAGGGTTGTTTGATTTTGGGATTTGCGTCAAATAAATTCAAATTGCGTCAAGAAATTTTCCGTCCAGGTAGAATTTTTGTTTTAGCGGGTGCAAAAGATTGTTTTACTTGTGAAAATTAAGTAATTTGTTTGGTGTAAATTAATTTAATTTCAGACTATTCAGAAAGTTGATGCTGCTTAACAGTAATGCACAATTGCAAGACTACCTAGACTATAGATGCGCAACGAAGGTGGTCTAGGGGGAGTTCCCCCAGAAGTCGAAGGATTTTTTGTAATTACAGTATAATCCGTATTGGAAATGCATCGTGTAAATTGATTTAATTTTATGAAAGACTATTCAAAAAGTTGATGCTGCTTAAAACAGTAATGAACAATTGCAAGACTACCTAGACTATAGATGCGCAACGAATGTGGTCTAGGCGGAGTTCCCCCTGAAGTCGAAGGATTTTTTTGTAATTACAGTATAATCCGTATTGGAAATTCATAGAAACATTTTATTTGGCATCTGTTTCATATAACTCATACCGTGAGTGATTTTTGATATTATAGCTAAATTAATTAAAGCATTAAAATTTAAGAACATATTTAGCAATATCATTGATAAAGAGGTGTAAATATTAAAACATAAATTCTGTTTCGAAAACTCTGAGAACTATTGATCTCTGAAAATAGTTTTACAAGTAAGCATGGGGGCGGGGGGGGGGCTGGATCCTCCAGAAGTTGGAGACTTTTGGCAATTACAGATTACATCCGCAATAGAAATGTTTAAAAAGTTGAATTTGGCATCTTTTACATCTAACTAGAACATCTAACGCAAATTGCATCTGTAAATTCATGACTTTTGAATAAAGTCAATACCAATATAAACAAAGAAGCGTCTATGCACGTGCAGTATTATTCAATGGCAAAAATAATGAAGCATTTGTAAATAACATTAACGTTGGTTACGACTAATCAAAGCTAAATTCATCGTGGAATGTTCGTAGACAGACCTTTGTAATTGAAAATTTCAGAAAAACGGTAGTCTCGCATTATTTCAAATTGGCATTTGTGTATCTTCTTGCGAAAAACGTGTTTTAGATGAAACAAAAAACTTGGATATTCTGCTACAGTTACAATTTTTCTAATGTTGGTGTTTTAATTTACTACTTTATCTCGTAGCCTGACCTGTTGAATGAGAACAGTACAAATGTACACAGTTTGTTCACAGTTATGCGACTAGTAAAGCCCAACTTATTGATGTGCAATTTACGAGTTCAAAAAGAGGTGATATGGATACAGATAGACAACAACTCAACAAATAACATTGAGACATTACACATTGGCATTCCATGACAAAGTAGTAAACACCAGGGGTCTGGAGGCGCAGCCCCCAGAAACCGAAGAAATTTTTGGAAAATACGGAAAAACAAAGTTTTAACTCTTACAAAACTGAATTTTTCCCTGAAATAATGTTTCGTCTAGCTTGCATCCCGTTAAAATTTCGTTGCGTCCTGATAAGAAACCTTGCGTCCAGACGCGCATCAAGACGCAAAACTCCCTGATTCTATTAACACTGTGGTCACTCAATGTGCTAACCGTTAACTTTTCACTGACCATGAACCGCGTAGTTTCTTATATCAATCTGCTACAGTAGGGCCGGGATGCCCTACTGTGCATAATTGGGTTACCGCTTTTTACACAAGAAGGCAACGCTTTCATCTGGGTATGTCCGTTTATTATTATTTATTATTGGGTTGCCAATTTTTACACAAGAAGGCAATACTTTCATCTGGGTATGTCCGTTTATTATTATTATTAATCTCGTGACCACCCCTGTCTCCTCTCTAACTTTTGCTAGGGTTGACCGATTGGCTGAAATTTTTTGTGGGGGTTTGGGGTAGGGTGTAGTGTTGACTAAAGCGCGGCCAGTCCGATATTTCCCGGATTCCGGGAATGGCGACTCTCGGATTTTTTTAAAATGGTAAAGGGGGACCAAGGGAAACGTGAAAATTTTTTGTCTCCAATTTTGCTTAAAAGTTGGTCATAGGCCAATTCAACGGCGTTGATTTCCAAAACGAAATCGAAGTTTCCGGAAAATTTACGGATTTCTAGATAATATTGGCCTCGGAAAATTCCGGATTTTTAATAATTTCTTCAAAAGTGGTCGAAATGGTACTCAAAGGAAAGGGCTCGTCGAGCTGAACAAGGTTCTGCTTGCGGCATTTTCCGGAAATGCGCCTGGCGAAAGTTACGACCGAAAACTGAAAATCCGGGAATTCACGAAAACGCGGATTTTGAACCAAAATCTTTTAGACTCCGATTTTGCTCAAAAGTTGGCCATAGACTAATCCTGTGGCGCTACTTTCGAAACTGAAATAGAAATTTTCGGAAAATTTACGGATTTCCAGATATTGGCCCCGGAAAATTTCGACTTTTGAATAATTTCTTCAAAGTGGTCGAAATGATACTCAAATGAAAGAGCTCGTCGAGCTGAACAACTTTCCTGCTTGCGCCGGAAATGCGTCTAAGGGAAGGTTACGACCAAAACACTGAAAATTCGGGAATTCACGAAAACTCGTATTTTGAGACATTTCTTTAAAAGTGGTTGATATGGTACTCAAATGAAAGAGCTCGTCGGGCTGAACAACGTTTCTGCTTGCGGCATTTTCCGGAAATGCGTCTAGCGAAAGTTACGACCAAAAACTGCATTCTTCTACAAAACCCATGTACTTAAGGGAAAAAGCAGCGGCAACCAATTCTCGCTACTTCGCTAGTTACTTTTATTTTAAAAGCTTCCTTTCACTATTTAAGGTGCTGGTATCGCTTTGTGTAAATTCGACCCTACAAGCTTCAATTCTTTATGAAAGTGGATGAAACTTTCCAAATACATTATTTTCGTGCTCTTTAACATTCTGGGACCAGTCCCGGATTTTTAGGTGTAAAGATAAGAAAGTTTTGGTTTTAGCCATTATTCTCTCAGTACATAGTAGCTACACCGGATTGGTTGTTATGGCTGGAAAGAGGGCACCAAAATGAACATTTTTGCTTTTACAACTTTTGAGCTACCTCTAGTGGTTAAGGCAGTATAAGCCAAAAACGATTTTTGGGGTCAAAAAATGTCCATTTTTGACGAAATCAGTTTTTTCAAAATTGCTGTCATATCTTACAGACAATTTCGGCTTATTTATACTCAATCGATACACCGTCCAATTGCGCTTTTTATCAATACCCATTCGCTGGATTTCGTTGCCTTAAGCTAGGAAATTCGCCGAAAAAACATTTTGGCAAAATTGCGATTATTTTGTTTTGAACATTGATTTCTCAAAAACTGCCCAATGGATTCGCGTGATTTTTGGCTAAATGAAAATTCGCCCTCTTGCGGAGGGTCATTTTTCTTGGTTTGAGCTAAAACTTCTCCAGTTGTGAGAAAACTGAATAGAAAGTTGCGAAATTTCGTGTCATCGCGCATTTGCCGGATTTTCTGGAGTACTGAGACTTGTTGAGCCAAGTCCAAAAAACTGTCCCTCGGCCCACATGCCCTTCATATCATGGCACAAGAAAAAATTTTGGCCGATTATACAGTTTTGAGAAATCGATGTTCAAAAATTTTTGGTCTATATTCAGTCTGTCAGATGTCAGCATGTCGGAAGTTTTTTGCTATTTTTTGCCAATTTTGCTAGTTTCGTAAGCTCATGTTAATGTACAGATTATAAGCTTTAAAATGATGTATAAAGCTCTTTTCAACTCCCAAAATTGCGAAAGTTATAGCGTCTCGAAAAATCACCACAAAAGCACTGCACAAAAGGATACCAGCACCTTAAAGAGTTTTGTACGTTCTAGTTTCTTTTAAAACTTCCGCTATAATTTCTGATTTCACTGCAAGTATGTCAATTTTATCACTGTCTGCGAAGATACAGCATGCATATTCTAGTTTGACCTGAAATCTCGGTTTCGAAACTTTGTTCGTTTCCGATTGGCTGGGCGGAAGTCAGGTGTGATCGCATGATTACACGTCTTCCTTGACACTTCACAATTCCGCCCAGTTATTCAGTTTATGTTCTTCTGTCTCTGTGACTGGTCGGCCTTAGTCCTTACTACAGTACCGCTCGAAATTAAGTGCCCTTGAAGTCGGCTTCAGATTCATTTGAAGCTGTGTAAGCTTCATGAAGTTGAAGCTGACTCCGGCTTCAAAAATTATATGCAATGTTCTTAATATGCCTTTCAAAATTTGATGTTGTACATTAAGGCTAGATTTTGTTCTTAAAACATTTGACAGACTTTTGCTTGAGAATAGTTTTTGCTTACTAGCATCAGCTGTTCAGATAGACACTGTCATAAAAAGTATGTTGTAAAACAAAGTTATAAAACACTTCACAGTGCCAAATCCTAAAAAGCTAAAGCACAAAGAAAGCAGCAGTAACTGCAAATACACTAGAGTTTAAAACAAATTTATTGACGGGTTCGAAATAAATTAATTGTTTAACTAACTACCATTTTAATACGCTTTGTTAGCCGTAACTACATGGATATAAATTAGCCTGGTATTAACTAAAGTAATGAGCAACGAAACTATTAAAATCCAAGAGCAAGTCCATAAATTCTGATTTGTGAACTATATACTTCCATATTTAGCCAAGTATTATAATCTGCAAAATCACCATAATTTTTATTCCTGCTGGAGCAGGAAGACCTATAATCGGTTTGTTGCATCTTTTGATATAAAAGCTCTGTTCTCTTAGAAAAGGTCCTATGTTTAACAGATGCCTAGCTATGTACTATTTTTTGCTTGCACAATATGCAAATTAGATTATGCAGCAGCACAGCTACACACACAATGTTAGTGTTAAAGTAAATGTTTCTGTAATGACTAGGGCATCTTTGCACTGCTTTACTTTTCTCAAATGATTTCTCGTTTTGGTTTTGGAAATAAAATCACCGTTTTATGAAGTTTCCAACTGCTTGAGATAATTCAATAGTAACAGTTGCAGCATTGCTTGTGCAAGTTTGGAGCTTAAAGCTTTGTCGTCGAACCAAAAGGGGCAGAAAAGGTGCTTTAAAGTGGCATACCTGAATAGTGGATAACCGAGTGCACAGTGTATATTATATAAAAGCTAAGAGCCACTTGGCTGATGCACTCTAACTGTCCAATTACTAATGTGTAAAGCTGTTGCAGTTATTAGTTACAAACCTTTACACTATTGGGTGACAAGCAATACAAGCAAGATTCAGACAATTCTCGGCACAGGAATCTTGCCCTTTTTGGGCACTACTTGTTCCATTTACTGTTACTGCTGCTCTTTCTGTGTGCCGTAGCTTTTTAGGATTTGGCACTGTGAAGTGTTTTAACTTTGTCACAAATCTTTAAAGCCAGTGCCAGTTGCTACGTAAACGGCCTTTTTGCACGCTGCTAAAATGTTACAGACTAAAGAAAGAAGCGTGAATCAATACGTGTATAGTATGCTTTTTATGACAGTGTCTATCTGAACAGCTGAAGCTAGTAAGCAAATAAGTGTTCTCAAGCCACAGCCTGTCAAATGTTTTAAGAGCAAAATCTAGCCAAAATCTACAACATCAAATTTTGAAAGGCATATTGAGAACATTGCATATAATTTTAGATGCCGGAGTCTGCTTCAACTTCATGAAGCTCACATAGCTTCAAATGATTCTGAAGCTGACTTCAAGGGCACTTAATTTCTAGCGGTACTGTATATTCAAATTTTTTTCTCTACCCTGTTTTCTCTACAACTCCCTGGAGCTCCCTAGTGCTTTCGAAATTCGGCTTAGGAGAGTAGTCAGCCTCTCATCTGGTGATAGGTGGAACGGGAGTTCCGAAAATTATTTAAGTGGGGGTACAAATATATGCTACCTATATTTCTTGACTTATTATTGCGCCTGTTCCTGTATAACCTGCATTGCCTATTGCTCTGGTCAATCTGTAAGTGTCACCTAGGTTCATTATTATATCTTGTGAAACTCCCCCTTTTTATACAGTAAAATCTGTATCACGGACACTTGGCCTATGGGATTTTAGCTAGGATTTAGAATTGTTTAGTTCGGTAAGTGGGGTACTTAGGGTCTAGGTTTGGGGTGATGTAGTGGGAGTGAGGTTGTTTCATGATTCATTTGCGGTCTATTCTTGTTGGCGAGGCTTCTCATTGGCCGGCCGGGAACTATCTCCAGTCCAGATTGCGTATCCAGCCTTTCGCATACAGCATCTCCGTAAAGAGTCTTGTTGGGTCCCACTGTCTCTGGGTCTCCAACTTGATTTCTTTACATTTAGGTATGATATACCTTACTTTGCTTTTGTAACTTTTTTCTAGATGTACACTTACTGTCACTGTACAAGTTTTATCATCTTACCACAGACTCCGGTGAACACTTCAAAGTGCTCCATTTGGCAAACTGTATAAGGCCTATTGTCACCGCATAGGTAGTTACTGTTAGCGCCTAACCCCCAATATGTACTACATTTTTCTGTTGTAGGACGATTGGGTTCTCCAGGATACCAATGCAAGTCCTGTTGTGCAGGTTTACAAGAAGGTTCGCCGACCACAGACCAAGATTCTGAACACAGATAAATCTTTGGAAATATAAAATGGTTTCAGAAGATTATTGCTTTAATATGTACATTAAGGCTTAATAAATAAGTATAAAATTGTTATTTCTATATGATTAAGGACTTCATTGCATTTCTCACTCATTTCACTGCACTTTACTTCGCTGTTAAGTTCTGTTGTTAAGTTTTCATGAAATATTGCTATGCTTGTTTTGGTGATGGCTTGGTGATGGCATGTGGAGCTGCGTACAGCAAAAAATTAATTTCTCGAGCAGTACTTTTGAAAGATAAGAATTGTAAAATGTTTCAACTGGTATTCTAGAGCATATGTATACTGTTGCTGTGTCTAATAGCTTTAATAACTGTTACACAATATTTTGTCTTTGCTGTAACTTGCCTGATTGTAGTGTGCTATAGCCAAACCATGCCCTGGTCATGCCGTTGCTCTCTCTGTAACAAAAGTCCTCAAACAGGTGATGTACTAAAACGGCTTGGTTAATTATTGGAAAACCAGACGAAAATCCACAAGAACGATATATGTATGTATATATATATACATATATATATATATATATATATATATATATATTTTTTCAAATTTAGTGTTAAACCTGAAAAGCGACACTAGTAGTCTCACCGCCCGTCCATGCTTGATTGCATCCTAATGGTTCTTTAAAGATTAAGCAGATTGGATTAAAATTAATCCTCATTAAAGAAACAACACCTCGGATTAAACGGATTAAAATTTAATCCAGTGAGTTAACCGTGTTAATCGGATTAATTTAGTCCTGTTTTCTTAATGTGCCAAGGATCCAAAATTTAATATAATCCTGTTTCATTATCCTCACTTCGAATTAAAGAATGGAAGAGTTCATTTGTTTGTACCTGCTTAATTTGCTGTTCCTTTAAAAAGAGTCAGTTTACTCCGTTTTATCCGTATCCTCTCCAGCTTTTTCAACTAGTTTTTACGCCACGCCGATTAACCAGTTGGCCGTTGGCCGGCCAATTAGCTGGCCAATCAAACTCCGGCAAAGCCAGGCCAACCAATCAAAATTTCGGCTAATCCCAACACTAGCTTCAATACGTAAACATAAAGCAAATCAGCGTGTCCTAGGTCAAATTTGTTGGTGTGTACACAGAATGTGTCATATTACTTCCATTTGACACAGTAATATTTGCGTTAGTATGGCTCTTGCTATTATATGACATTTGAAAATGGTCCGTTAGTCACCGCACTAGATGAGCAAAGTTAGGCAAACTGGAAATTGTTCTGAATACAGCTGGAGTCTTACAGAAACTTAATTATCCTGTCCAAGTGGTCAGAACTGGTCCAGACAGGCAATCGCGCCCCTTCCGAGTCACACAAGGCTGCAGCGTCCATCCAAGTTTGACCTAATCCAAACGCTTTCAAACAACCAAAATCATAGGCATACCAGTCGGTTGGACATTGGGCGCTGATCCCTTGAGAAACAAGAAATATGAAAAGTATTTAGAATTGCTTTAGGCAGAAATATGTAGGTATAGTACAGAGGATAGCTGTCATTTAATTGCCGTTATTTCATATTTACTCTCAATTTGCCAATAAGGTTATTACGCTTTAACTTCCGAATGGCCCAAACAACAGATTTGAAATTCTTTGTCCAGAGTTTAACTTGAAGGAATAGAAAAGTTTAAAGACCATAAAGAAAACACCAATCTATAGCCTTATGTACTCAGTTTCGTTACTTTTGTGAACTTACTACATTTACCTATTTGTGTGCTGTGTACTTATGGTTCAGCTGGACCAGACCCCAATTTTCCATGAATTTTCTCTGGTACCTGCCGGTGCCAACACTACCTATTCCCCCCAAATGTAAGCAATTAACCGAGAGTTAGGGGGCGGCCGCCTTCGGGTGGCGCTGCTGCGACAAGATCATCGCACAGGCAGCGATGGATAAGGCGTCATCCTTGCAAAACGTTTTGGATAAATGTGAATGTGATTATTCGGTGTCAGCCAGTAAGCTTTTTCAAATTTTTTTTCGAGCTGACACTGCTCCTAATCGGTGTAAGTCCAACTGGAGTGGGGTGTACAGAAAAAACTTCCGAACTTGAGAAAATCAACTACGGAAATAAGTATCGGAACTCCAGATGCGTGAATGGTTTCGATCTAGCAGAATTATTGCTTTCGATTAGCAATGAAGACAAATCGAAACATAGCATTTCGCGGTGTTCGAGCTCAGCGTGGTCGAAAACATACCGATACCGAATTACAGCTCCATTGGTCAAGTTTTAAATATTTTAGCTCTGCTGAGGGGTGGGCAATCTGGAAGAGGCTCCATATATGTTACCAAGAGTGTAAAATCAGTCTGGGTCGCATATTTTCCTGTTGGGTAAAAATGATCCAATTTCCAACCCTGTTCTGTTGTGAAAACAATAGAGTAATTTAACTTGTTTAACTCCATTTAACTCTTCGAAGCACTAATATTGTAAGCTTTACCTTTAACTGCGAAGAGCACGAGCCATATTAATGCGGTGATCATCGAAGCAATAATATACAAAAGGCAATCAGTCAAGGCATTACTTTGGTTTCCCCGAAGCCTGAATCGTGCTAGAAATGCACGGAAACGTCACATTAATAGGCCACTCTACAAGAATAGTATCCACAAAAATTAGCCTTATGCAATCTCCAATCTTAGGTCATTTAGCCGCAAACCTGTTACCTGCATTTATTGTTTCTATCTATAAATATGGCATAGATTTTGATAACATTTCTGTTTCGTATAAGATAGCTGAGTTAAACAGATTTAATACAGCTGCTTAAAACTTTTTTGTTTGCAAACAAACGCACTTGTCTTTTTAGGAAATTACGAAGTCCACTTTAAATGGTTTAACACCAGCCCGACCGATAAAAGAATATAAACAGCAATTCTAAATGGACCAGCCGTTTTGCCGAGTAGAAAGTTCAGAGTTTGGAGGTGAACACATTTTCAACGACCAGTGACTTGGTGATCATGTCTACTGACCGCCTAAAATTTGCTTAACTGCAATAACCATCATATTAAAAGTTAATTTTGAACGGATTCTATATTTTTATAGAATAAGAAAAACTCTGGCCCAAATATACAGTCCCCCTCACCTCACCCAGCTGCACAAAGTGTAACTTTTTTGTGCCAGTTTTCAAAGTTATGTTTTTTCAGCTTGGGTGAGTTGGGTGAGTTGACAAAAGCACAGCCAGACTAGAGCGTATAGAGATTTGATCACATGCTATAGTATGTGCTAAGCGTAAAGATTTGATCGCACACTACATATCTGTTTTTACAAATCGACCAGCCCAGACGCGTCCAATGTTGGCGCAAGCATCAGCATCACTGAGAAAAGGAGGTACCACTCTATGCCCAAACGAAGAAATGGTCCTATTTTGCAGACTAGACCTCAAGAAACTTGTCTGGGTAAGAAAATCTTAACGCATCAAAATACCATCATGTAATTGGTATCCGGGGTGGCGGCCCCCTGGGGCCGATTTAATAAAAGTATAAACTTGCAACTTGCATATGCAAGTTGCAACTTGCACATGCAAGTTACAAGTAAACTGTTTCATAAAACCGCAAGTTGCAAGTCCGCAAGTTGCAAGTGACTGGACAACACTGGCGGTCAGAATCTGTTTCATAAAAACTGTCAGTACCTGCACTTGTAACTTGCACTGGCAGTGCAAGTAGTTGAGTGAATTTTCACTGACCAAATAGAACTAAATTTTCCATAACTTATTTAATTTTTAATATTTTTTAGAGAAATTTCATGACAAGACTCTTTGGGATATTGTCGTAGCACAGCGCAAATTTCAAACAATTTATTTCACTTTTAGAATTTAAATGAATTTTTAAACATTTTTCGTTGATTTTTTAAAAATCAGCTACTTGCAAACTTGCACTTGAACTTGCGTTTACAAGTTGTCAAGTCTCCCAACTTGCTTAGCTAATTTCCGCAAGTCGAGGTAAAAGTTTTATGGAACACTGACAACTTGAACTTTCAGTTCAAGTGCAAGTGCAAGTTCAAGTGCAAGTTCCAGTTGCAAGATTTTTATGAAATTGGCCCCTGGTTTACTTTTTTCCACTCATTAAAAGATTGTGCTGTTTTAATCCTGTAAATTTTGAGAAAAAACCACTGCTTGCCAGCTAAAGGATCAGATCACAAGAATTTTCACTTTTTGCTCACCCAGCTCATTCAACTCACCCAGCTCACCCAAGCTGGAAAAGTGAAACTTAAAACAAACATCAATAACAAAACCTAACTATGATGGCACAAAACGATCAGGACTGGACACACACTGTAACTTTAGGGGGAATTCTGTACTTTGTCAAACTCTGATCATTCTTCCTCATTTGCTCACGCTTAACTATTAAAAACTAAAAATTGAATGAAACTGATTTGTTTTCTAGTAAAACGGAAACTGCAAGTTTAAATGAAAAAGTGTAAGAGAACAGATCGTCCATTTTTGGAAAATAAATATCACCAATTTGAGACAGCTCGAACAGACGCAAGGCGCAGTAAAGGATATGTTGTTGTTGCTCTTTCCAGCTAAAAAGCGATATGAGGGCAGTTTGGCATCCAGTAGTCCAGCACGCTTCGGCAAGGTAGGTCCACACATCGGATCATCCGTTAGGGAAAGATGTGGGGGATTGGCCCACATCGTTCGGTAGCATAATTTAGCACCCCAGACGCTTCAGTGTTGATACGACACGGCTATAGAGCCGTGCCCCTGGGAGGTCGGAACTACATATATAGACTGGAACCCATTTGCGCCGTTAACCAAACGGATGCCAGGGGACGCCTGCGGGGAACTCCATCTGATAGGGTCCATGCCCATAGGATTTTCCACGAAGGCGGTTCCAAAACCCCTTCTCAAGTATATATATATATATATATATATATATATATATATATATATATATATATATATATATATATATATATATATATATATATATCCTATATATTAAATTCGGATATGCCATATTTTGACTGTTGTATAGATTTGTTAAATGGTAGCGTTTCAGACAACCTCCGAAAGGTTGAAATCAGCGCAATAAACTAATCTCAGCGTCCAGGGACCTAGCGCAAGCGGTAGAGCATTCTACTCTTAACTCACACTGACCTCACACTTTTCTTCATCTTTCAATCCTGATTTCAACCATACCACAGATTGTTTTAGTGGAAATTAGCTGAAAGCGCATTTGCTCATGCATTCTATCCTACATTTGCCGAAAACTATTTTCGAGGATTGGCCTTTGTTTTGGAAAATCAAAATTCGAAAATTCTACAGGAAAATTCTACTATCTAGAGTTCAGAAATATCAGAGTTGAAAGGTAATCAGTTAAACCTGTTAGATAATATTGCACAGTTATCTCTATTCAGCTGAAGACTGGTTTTTTCGAGCACGAGCTACCAGATTACTTTAATACATTTTAAAATCTGTCAACTCTCGCAAAGAATTGAGTTGAGAAGAACTCATTTTAGAAGAATTAAAATAATTGAGTTAAATAGAAAATTTAACTCCTTTAGCTCGTATAACTCTTTCCCTGGGAAAGCCTTTAGAGTGGAACATCAGTGGGTAAATCACTTCAAAATTGGTATTGGAGAAAAGGCTAGATCTTGTCCTATTTGGGTAACCAGTGACGACTATTAAATTTTTAATGAAAGAATCTGTTAGCATTACTTGAAACTACAACAGGACAAACGTATATTAAGCAGTAAGCCTGAGAATGCAGAAATAGTGTCGTTTCAGTAAGCTATTTTAGTTTCAGTTGGTGATCCAACAATTATTTCAGTTTCAGTTTCACTCGGCAATACTGAAACAATTTCAGTTTCAGTTTCAGTTCATCAAAAATTGCAGTATCTGTTAGGTATATAGTAAATCAAATAGCTACGCTTTAAAGACTGTTTAGGAATTTAGTCGTTCATGGAATGTTTTCCTCTGTGGCCTTCCGTCCTTAACACAATTTCAGTCGGTGGCTTTAAGTTCAGCTTCAGCTCTGCATAATACAAGATGGAGCCACACTACCATATATAATCACGTCCAACAGCTTCCCCGCAATTGCGTCGCTAGCTAGTGATCCCACCCAGCTAATCAGAATCCATTAGGGATTTTTCGAATACCTATTACTTAGTCGCTTCGTTTACATGAACAAGGTCCGGAAACCATACGTCTTCCTGCGTATAATTTGCCTGATTTGACCTTACACCAGAGTTGTATGCGGGCCGATTTTTCCGGCCCGCGCCCGGCCCGCAGCCCGCACCTTACGACCGCGGCCCGCAACACTCCGGCCCGCGGCACGCACACGCGCAATTCGGTCCGCAGGTACCCGCACGTAAAAATTGCTACCTATGTAGTTCCTGAGCATCAAAACTGATGTATTTTGAAAGATACCTCCGGATCCCTCTAATTTTTCTGTGCGTCTGATTTCAACTTAGTTGTCTACCAATTTACTGTTCTTAATGTGGGAACAAAAGCTTAGCTTCCCTTAACTAAAGGGTACACCATGAAAAATTTTTTGGGCAGGGATTTTGCTAATTTCTTCAAATGTTAGTCGCATATATCCTTGACAGCGAGTATCAGCACTTAACGAGCTTAACTAACCACCTGTTAATTGTATGAACAAGCAATAGTTTTATGCAAAATGAACTGGTTTTGACCATGTTTACAGTAAATATAGGCCTGCTGCGAGTATATAACCTTCGTTATGGAAAGAGTATATGCTTAGAACGTAATCGTCAGAAAACTGTTGTAACGGTAACTGTGCTGTTGTAACTTCAAAGTCGACAGCATCCATTAGCACTAGCAGCACTATACAGATTTCCTTAGAAATCGCAAAACCGCCACTACCTTATTGCTGTGTATTTATATACTTCTCAAATCCAAACTGATGAGTAAAGTTAAACAAATGGATGCATATGTTCTTTGGATTTCCATGATTTTCTTTAGATGCATCACATGCACACAACACAGCTTTCCCAACTTTTCTTTTTTCGCAAAAACCTAATTTGCATATAGTTGACGTACATTGAATTTCTACTACGTAGCATGTGTATTTCATAGCAGAGTGTATGAATATCATTGTAGACGTGTTAAAGCATATTCAAAACCGATTATAGTAGACCTGCTGCGCCGAGGCGCAGCAGGAAAAATGAAAATTGGTTTAGCTTAGCAAACACAGACAGTTTTCTCCATAACGCCCTGGGGTCTTATCTCGATTACCCCCCACCACACAAAATCCTTAAAACTTAACCAAATGAGCTAAAATGTGGTATGGGTATGTTTTCGACTATGATGAGTTCAAATATTGCAAAATTTTTCGATTTCGCGAAATTCAATTTTTTTCGATTTCTAAGGGGGGGCCAAGGAAACCCGAAAAATTTTTGTCTTCGATTTTGCTGAAGTTTTTGCTGAAATTTCGAAGTCGCATATAGAGGTTTTCGGGGTCGTAGAACTCGAATCTGAAGTCTGTTTTTTCGATTCAACTTTTCGTTAGCTTAGCATAAGCTTGCAATTTAAGCTTAAAACTTTAGCTTTTACTAAGCTATCGAAAAGCTGAATCGACAAACGGACTTCATCAGATTCGTGTTCTACGACCCCGAAAACCCCTATACAACTTTCGAAGACAAAAATTTTTCGATTTACCTTGGTCCCCCCTTAGAAATCGAAAAAAATTCTAATTTCCTGAAATCGAAAAATTTTGCGCTATTTGAAGTCAGCGTAGTCGAAAACATATCCATACCAAATCTTAGCTCATTTGGTCAAGCTTTAAGGATTTTGAGTGGTGGTGGAGGATAATCGAGATTAGACCTTTTGCTGTGGAACTTCAGTAAGACGTTATCATGGATTTATAGTTATGTGCAAAAACAATAATACTTAAGTCATACACATAAGGTTAATACTCGATCCGCTGATAATGCCAACTGAGTATGTTAGTGCATACAGAAGGTATCGAATGGTATAACGAAGTCAGTCTTTAAAAATCGGAAATATTGCCTCCTTTTGTATATGATTTGGAATGTATGAAATTTCTAGAAAGCAAAATTAGCCCAGGAAAGTCGCCCAAATTAAGTCCCAAAATATTAATTAAGTCACATCAAAAAGTCGCGGGTAGTAAAATTTGGCCCGCCCCGCATACAACTCTGCCTTACATTACGAAAGTGGGCGAACCGTTATCAACGACCCAATCTTTCGTTTTCCACGAACTAGATACATTTTCAACCGCATGTTTTCAACAAAGCAATTTCAATCCTGGTAACCTACTACAGCCTCTTATACCTAAATATTATCCAATACCTAACCTACTACTTAATGGTAAGCCGTTAAAATATTTAATCCAACTCCCAAAAATATAATTTTCGGTACAAAGTGCAGCCAGACAGTGCAAACATTACATTATTCGTAACAAAAATACATTACATTAACACTACTATAGTTCGTAGCAAAATATACACACAACATAGTTTACATGAAAGAACTCTACGAAAAGCTAATTGTAGCCATTGGAAAATTAGTACGTACGCAGAAAAAGCCCGCACAAACTTCATGAAAGAAATTCAGCAGAGAAAATGTAAAAATTCGATAAAACGCAAAAAAGTTAGTAAATATTTCAGTAAACGAAATTCTGCGTGCACACTGTATGCAACCTATTACAAAAACCTCACAGCAATAATGTACAACACACACCATTAGCGAATAACATAATGCAAACGCAAAATAAATGCAATGAAACCGTTTGTAGGAAAATTAGCATAGTGATTGAATACAATTTCACTCAGCAAACGACAGAAATCTCCACGCTTGTCCAAAAAAGAAAAGTGTAGAATATTCCTTTAGTCACAAAATTACTGAGCAAACTGTTAACGAAACTGTATCAAACCCTTCAATAGTCACCAAAATATTGCAACAGACAAGCTCGTAAACAGCATGCTTATAACTGCCTGATGCTCACTAAGCATACATACATATATATATATATATATATATATATATATATATATATATAACATATTTTGTGCAAACACAGTCCTCAGTTTGAGCTATCAACCCAAAACTCTATGCTAACATTATTTTATACTGTTAGGACAAAACGGACAATCAATCAATCAATCAATCAATCAATAGGAGCTATGCTATCAGTAATCAACCAATCAGCTGACACCACCGCTTCGTATATGCTCTCCGGGTGGATGGGGGTGGGCATGGGAGCCCCCCGCGGCACGTCCCCCAATTTTCTGAGCCGGACTGGTGCCATTTGCCATCTTCTGGGGGGTTTGATCCTCCATTGAGATATTATTTTGGGCGGTAGTCGGTGAGCTGACCAGTTCTTCACGAAGCTCCTCAAAACTGGTGACAAACCATTTGGACTCCATCTGAACGGCAGGCCGAATCTGAAGTGTGCAAAATACAAACTGAGAAAACAATAAAATTAAAAAAGAAAATGAAAAAGTATACAAACAGAAGAAAAGCAAAATTTATTGAAACCTATATATATGCGAATAAAAGTACTAATAAAATTGAGAAGATACAGCGATGGAACAAAAGTGTAATGTTTTGGAATTATCTGTTATAATTTTGTTTAAACGTTAACTAACATTAACTTATAACTTTGTTTATGGTCAAAATAACAGCCAACTATTGCTCCGTTCGACAAAGTAATACACAATTTACTGTGAGAGACAAAACGAAGTCAGTTATTAAAACAGCAAAACAAAATTATATCCCCCCTTCAACTTTTTCATAGAATTTTATCGTAGAAATGATTTATTTTGCGCACCTCTTCAGACACGAATAAAACTGTGTCAAGGGGACAAAAACAGTAAAGAAAAATGACTGAATGAAATGTACGCACAGTGCTACAGAATCGTTTAAAACGTTTTAAACGTTCTGGGAACCTACAATGATTTCAGGACTAAAATGTCAATCTTTGGAAATGGTGCAGAAAACTGACATTTACGTATGTTTTTTTACATTTTTTAGTACGTATTTATTTAACAATTTTTGGATACAAACAATTATATAATTTAATTTTTGCAACCAGCAAGGCAAAAGAGGCAATGGCTAACCTAAAGACCTGTTTTCCAAAATCAAAAGAAATAAAGAAACAAACTTTGCGGAAATTATGCTAACTTCTCAAAGGAAACAAATATTGAGAGTAAACAAATTTCAGAAATTTTCTGTCATTTTTTGAAGGATATGATGTAAGCCCACCAAACTAGCCAGCTAAAGGACATCGCGAACTTCTCTAAATTTAGAAAAATGTCGCTAACATCGCCAAGTTCGCGGAGTTTGCGAACATCCCAAAAATTACTTTCTGTTGAGCTATACTGCATCTAATCGTATCGTATCGTATCGAATCGTATATAAATACTGTATCTAATCGTAACTAGTATCTAATCTATCGTCTTCCATAACTAATTTGTTCCATAATTTATTCTTCAACTGATTAGGGGGGGGGGAAACAAAATTTTGTTCAGGCTCCACCCTCCTTCCCTGTTCAAAATCCTGGGTGCGCCCCCGGTTATTTTCGTGTTCGTTCGAGTTAGTTCCAGAGGTATTCCATACCTGATTTCCACCGAAACCCACAAATCCATCCGCCGGCGGACAAGCCTCCAGGTCCGTGGCTCCATCTCCCACCATAAACAGGGTCTTGTAGCCGTAGCGTTCCTTCAGGAGCTGACAGACCACGGCCTTACCCCCGCTATCGGAGGTGGGCTGCGTCTCATCGAAACCGGCATAGCTGCCTGCAAATAGACAAAAATACATACGTAATTAATTGTAAGAAGCTGCCATA